>JASAMX010028658.1:0-17235 GCA_030248175.1 Microlaimidae sp. YZB2_3
TTTTTTTAAATAAAAAATAATAAGAAGAAGAAGATAAATTTAAATTACAAAATTTACCCACGTTGTTTAATTATAGTTAGTGCGGTGCAGTTGCGCTCCAGGCAAAGTTTATCTACGTTCTCTAAATATAGTTGGCGCGATGCCGTGCGCCAATGATTGCAATTATAGTTTTTAAAGTAAAAATAATAATAATAATAATAAGATGATGAACATGAATTACAAAATTTATTCACGTTCTCCAAGTATAGTTGGCGCGGTGCCGTGGGTTAAATTGCAATGTGGCACCCCGCACGGCCGCACCACCGATAATTACCGGTGCGTGGCGCTCCCGCGCCACCGACGCTTATTATTATTTTTTAATAAATAAAACTTTGAATTAATTTTGTCATCAGTAATGCAAGAATTAAAAAAAGTACTCTGTTGTTTTCGCCGTTTTCCGCGCGGTTGAAGCAGATGGCGCTGGGAACTGGTTCCGTTTCTGCCACCAATTAAAACCCGTCTGCTATTTTTGTGCGGTTTCTATGAGGGGATGTTGGTTGTCTGCTCTGTACAATCCTTATTGTTGCCAAAAGGCTGTTATTGTGCGGTTGGATTTTTTATTTGTCTATTTTTCAATTTTTTTATTTTGATCAATAAATCGATAACAAGGACCTAAATAAAAAAAGTGCTTCCTAAGAAAGTTGCGTAATTCCTTCTTCTTTCTAATGATCCCATGTTTATTTTTGATCAATCAGTAACGAATGAGGAATATCGCTTTTAAGGATGGAGCGTTGGAATAATAATAATAATAATAATAATAATAATAATAATAAGAAGGTTCCGAATTTCAAAATTTACCCACGTTCTCTAATAATGGTTGGCGCGGCGCCACGGGGCTAAATCGCCGCGTGGCGCTCCCGCGCCACCCATGATGTTTTAAAAATTTTTCGCCTAGGGTTCGTTCCGGATGAGTGACGTTTTCTGTGCAAAGTATGAAAAGCACCGGGAAACTTTCGCAGAAAACTTGTGCAACTTATTATTTTAACGAACACCTGGAACGAAAAAAAAAACAGTGAACACGTTTTCGTGATTGACTTTAATCTATTTCCAGGAAATAAGACGTCGAGGGTCAGTGAATAGAGATACGTGCGCTGATAGAAATGTTTTTTAACTCAATGTAATTTTAGCTTCCTGTTATTGCTGCTTTTGTCCCACACTCTTTTGGGGGACCGGAGTGACACCTTTGTCTTGCCGAGATGAGTTGGGTGAAGTGGATAAGAGAAAATGGTTAAAATTAGAATTAAATAAATTAATATGACGTGCTTTCAAGTCGAACATAAAAGAATTAAAATAGAAACTGGATTTTTTAAAAATTGACAACAACGAGGATTTTATTCAATTCCCGCTTTTTGGCAAGTATTCAAGCTACATAGTGGTTTTCCCGGAAGTTTTAAAACCCGCTCTTATTTTGTCCTATATTTCTCTCTCTCTCTCTCTCTCTCTCTCTCTCTCTCTCTCTCTCTCTCTCTCTCTCTCTCTCTCTCTCTCTCTCTCTCTCTCTCTCTCTCTCTCTCTCTCTCTCTCTCTCTCTCTCTCTCTCTCTCTCTCTCTCTCTCTCTCTCTCTCTCTCTCTCTCTCTCTCTCTCTCTCTCTCTCTCTCTCTCTCTCTCTCTCTCTCTCTCTCTCTCTCTCTCTCTCTCTCTCTCTCTCTCTCTCTCTCTCTCTCTCTCTCTCTCTCTCTCTCTCTCTCTCTCTCTCTCTCTCTCTCTCTCTCTCTCTCTCTCTCTCTCTCTCTCTCTCTCTCTCTCTCTCTCTCTCTCTCTCTCTCACTCTCTCTCTCTCTCTCTCTCTCTCTCTCTCTCTCTCTCTCTCTCTCTCTCTCTCTCTCTCTCTCACTCTCTCTCTCCCTCTCTCTCTCTCTCTCTCTCTCTCTCTCTCTCTCTCTCTCTCTCTCTCTCTCTCTCTCTCTCTCTCTCTCTCTCTCTCTCTCTCTCTATATATATATATATATATATATATATATATATATATATATATATATATATGTATATTGTGAGCTTAAAAAAATATTATTATATTAAAAACATTTTATAAACTTAATTTTTTCAGACATATTAAAAACGTTCAAATTGATGTAAAAATAATGTTAACATAACGTTCAACATAGTTTTATACTTATTTGAGGATCGGAGTTTTGGAGTTTTTCCGCTTTAAATGGTCACAAACATTATTTTTGGATTAAAAAAAAAACATAACTAATACAATTAATAGACAAATTTACCCGTTTAAAAATTTGGGAACGGGACACGAGGGTACTGGACACGAGGGTACTGGACACGAGGGTACTGGACACGAGGGTACTGGACATGAAGGTACTGGGCTTAAAAAATTGCGTTCACCACAACCTGGCAACAAATTCGATTCATTATGCAATAGGAACACGAGGGTACTGGACACGAGGGTACTGACGAGCAAAAAACATAACTTTCCCGCATAAAACGGAATAAACTTATTGCATAACAATAGTTTATTATATTTAAATATCATTAGTTGTTTTACTGACTTATAAAAGAGGATTATAAAAACAAAATTATTGAGAAGGCATGAAACAAAAAAAATAATTTCATAACATTAAAACATTTTCGTGTAATTTGTATATATTTTCGTGAATTTTTTTTTATATAATAACTAGCTTTAAAAATCTTGAGAATCTATGAGACGACTTGAAAGATAATAAGCATTAAGGTTGCTGTTATGCTTTGATTGTGCTGTCAAAACATTTTTGTGGTTATTTTTCGTGGTGTGTTGAAAAAAAAAGAATTCTTAAAAATGCCTTAACGGAAAAAATAACTGCAGAAATAATTGCAAATAAAACATTTTAGTAAAATATTTTCCGAAAAACAATTGCTTGCCGTTTTTGACAGTAAATTTTTCGGTATTTTTAAAAAGCACACTTTTATTGATATATTATGATAAAGTTTAGCTTAATTTTTGAGTTTTGCTTAGGCTTGGGAAAATATTACCCCAGGGAAAAAGAGGGGAGAAAAACTAAATATAAAAAGACAGAAAAAACACGAATAGATCAAAAAAAAACACAGTCTCATCACATAAAAAATTCAAAGCAGTGAGCAGAGAAGAAGCAAACAATAAAAAACCCAATAAAAAAACTAAAAAAAGAAAACAAACAAAAACAATATTAGCAAAAAAATATAATAAAAACAACACATACACACCAACAAAACACAAAATACACACAAGACCCACCTCAACCTCAACCTCAACCCAACCTCAAAAATACAACAAGAACAACAGGACACAATCCTAAATAAAAAAACAACAACGCACACCTCTCCCCCCCCACCCCCCCCCCCCGCAAAAAACCTAAATAACCACTAAACCAAGAATACTATCATAACAAGACTATACATCCCTCTCTCCTCTCTCCCTCTCTCTCCTCTCTTCTCCCCCCCCCCCTACCCCCACAAACCCCCCCCCCCAACCCCACCCGCATAATGAAATAAAATATCTAAAACACTAATAAAAAAAAAAATATAACCACAATACAATAAATAGTACACAAACAACAAAACAAACAAACCACAAACACACAACTCTCCACGAAAATATAACTAATAATAAAAAAAATATATTATACTACACACAAATACGACAAAATACACAGCAAAAAACCAATAAACCCACTAATATTAAACACCAAAAAAAAAAATTTAAAAAAATCAGAACACAAAATCACTATAAAATAAACAAAAATTCCCTAAAAAACACATAATCAAATCCAAATTCCCGCATCTCGCAGACAATATCAACATAATACCGATATCTCAAATAAAAAAAAGCGAGATAAAATAAAATACATATAAATAGCCACACAAAAAAAAAATAAAAATTTTAAATTAATAAACCAATCTATAAAACGCTCAAAACAACCCAACACTAGAAAAAAACATAAAAAACCCTATATTATCAATAAAATATTAACATTATAAAAAAAAAGAAATAGACAACAAATTAAAAAAAACAAACCAAATCCAAAACGAGACAACGATAAAAAATAAATATATAAAAAACTATAAATTAAAAATAAAAACATAAATAATAATAAAAACAAAAATATATTAAAACGAAATAGTTTAATAAATAAAAAATAAATAATATATAAAAATAGAAAATAATAAAGAATAAAATAACATAGCAAAAAAAATATACAATTTAAATACAAATAATATAAATAAAAAAAAAAAAAAAAAAAAAATATTAAAAAAAAAAAAAAAAAAAAAAAAAAAAAAAAATAAAAAAAAAAAATTATAATATAAAAAAAAAAAATATAAAAAAAATAAAAAAATAAAAAAAAAAAAAAAAAAAAAACAAAAAAAAAAAAAAAGTAAAAAAAATAAAATATAAAAAAAAAAAAAAAAAACAAAAAAAAAAAAAAAAAAATAAAAAAAAAATTAAAAAAATATCATTTTATAAAAATAATTTAAAAAAAAAAAAAAAAAAAAAAAAAAAAAAAAAAAAAAACAAAACACAAAATAATAATAAAACTTAATTCACATAAATTTCTCTCAAAGTGAATTAAATTTTACATGAGTTAACCAGCTGTAAATACCATAGTATTAGTTAAGTTACACGTCGTCAAAACGATACAAAAAAAGTATAACGCAAGCGTCACAGTAACCATGAAAAATTTCTGTCAAAATAAGTTATCGCATTGCGCATTAAATTTTGTAATTTATCATTATTTTCGTATAAAGCAAAACATACCGCCATATTAACAGCTTTTTAAAATCAAATATCAAGTTCTAAGTCCGAAAAACATTGAAAAATTCAGATTTAATATAAGGCGACTTTTAATTTAACAAATACATTGACAGCTAATTTGTTTTATGTAATAAATAGAAACATTAAAGAAAAAGTCGCCTTATATTAAATCTGAATTTTTCAATGTTTTTCGGACTTAGAACTTGATATTTGATTTTAAAAAGCTGTTAATATGGCGGTATGTTTTGCTTTATACGAAAATCATGATAAATTACAAAATTTAATGCGCAATGCGATAACTTATTTTGACAGAAATTTTTCATGGTTACTGTGACGCTTGCGTTATACTTTTTTTTGTATCGTTTTGACGACGTGTAACTTAACTAATACTATGGTATTTACAGCTGGTTAACTCATGTAAAATTTAATTCACTTTGAGAGAAATTTATGTGAATTAAGTTTTATTATTAGTTAAAAAACGCAAACTAAAGCTTTTACACGTATTGTTTTTATTCAGTTTTGTTTTTCTAAAAATTTCACAAAATCTGTTATTAATTTACAGGTTTTAAAGAGACTTGTTTCAGTCTTTTCTGGCATTTAGTTTTTAGACTTATGTAGCTTTATACTATTCCATTTAATATAAGGCTTTTTTTTCGAAACTTTGTTTCGTCTTTTGCTAGAATTTCCGCCTTTTAATGCATTGAATTCAATGTCATTTATTAAAGATATAAAACATTAAAAAATTTACTCATTTTAAAAAAACGTCATGGTCTTCTCATGATATGAATACAATTATTTTCATATCCAAAACTTCAATGTAATTTTAAGCAGTATACTATACAAAAATTAAGTCTGGGTAACTCCGTAAAATTGTATGGAACCTGAAAGAACCATATAAAATAGTGTGTTTTTTTCTGTTTAAATTTTTTTAGTTAGACCTGATTTAATCACTTTTTTGGAAATTAGCTTTATTTGGAGTTTTGTTTTGTGCTTGATTTTTCTAGATTGATGGTTTATTTTTAAACAACAAAACCACACCATTGTAAATGGTTTTTCCAGGTTCCATGCAATTTTACGAGGTTACCCAGACTAGTCTTTTCTCGCATTAAATTTTTGAAGTGATTGTAGCTTCATAGTAATCCATATAAAAAAGAGTTTTTTCTGTTTCGATTTTGATAAATTTCCGTCTATTGAAACATTGTACCCCGCAGCGCTCACACGTCACCCAAGATTTATTTCATTTTATTTTTTTAAATATTTTTATTGTTGCCATATGGCTGCTAATTAGTGGTAAGAATATTTTTTCGCTCTTTCCGTTGAAAATTAATAATTTTTATAAAAAGGTAAGGAATCATAATTTAAACCAAAAAAATAACCACAAGAGAATGTGTATTACTGAATGAAGTTACTTAATATGTAATTCAGTAAGGAAAAAAAGTGTCACACAAGTACCCCAGTACCATATGCGTAACTTAGAAAAAAACTGGTCGTTTTTCACATGAACAGAGGTTTAACTACGGGCAATAGACCATATTCGAGAATGAAATTCAGGTGCGGGGGCAATTTAGCATCTACGTGCAAAAAATCAGCTCCAAATATTCACCACAGAAAAAAATTTTTGGGGGACCCCAAAAAAAAAAAAAAAACAAAAAAAAGTTAAGCAAATTAAGCTTTTTAGTATGAAATTCAGGTATGTTTAGCAAAAGTTTTTAGGTTTTTAATATCAGAAAAATATGGGTAATATTTTAATTATGTAAAATGTTTAGATTTTTAATTGGCTAAAAAACTATTAAAGGTTTTGTTGATTTCGATGACGCCATCAACAACGGTTAACCGCGCAGTGACTTAACCCATTTAATATAAGGGAAAGAGCGCTCCGCGCTCTTCCCTGATTTGGGTATATAAATAAGCTAATTCTGATTTTGGCGAACCGCCAATCAGTCTAATTATAATTGTTTGGAACGGCTAAAACATTAATAAAATTGACAAAATCCTCTTAAAAATGAAAAATAAGCACTGTTGTTTAATTTTATTTAAAATTATATAAAAATAATTAATATATTAATTATTTTTAATTCTGCTTATTTCTTAAGAAACAACCGCAATTTATTCTTGTTGATTGTATTATTTTTATAATTGTTGTAAATAAAAAAATAAAAAAAACAAATAAACATTATTTACAAAAGCAAATTGCAAATCGACTTATCTTTTGAAAAAAAAACCAAAAAAATTAATGGGTTAAAAGTTTTTCAAATTCATTTTACATTCAAATTAATTGTTTAGGAATTTTATGCCAAACCTTGGCTTTTTAGATTTGGCGCCTCCAGACAGTCTTTGAGTTTAGATTTTTATCAAGTAGATGCAACACAAGTAGATGCAAGGTTTAACAAAAACCTAGAATATTATTTGACAACATTAAAAACCTCATTTTAAGGTTTTTACGCTCGCAATTGTTTTTTTGGTAGTTCGCAGTTTGTAAACTAAAAAATTGTAAAAACAAAATTCATGGAGAATCACGACGTTTAATTTGATGTACACAAAGGTCTCGAGAAAAATTGAAAATAATTTGTATAAGACCTAAAAAAATGAGGAAGAAACAAAATATGCACAACCAGTTATCTTTTTAAAAATTTGTTTTATGTTTATATTATTTTCGTGCGTTATGATGGTGTTTTTTTGTTAACCAACATTATATACAAATTATTTTTAAATCTGCTCGAGACCTTTGTGTACATAAAATTAACCGTCGTGATTCTTCATAGATTAAATTTTTCCACATAATACTGTCAAATAATTTATATTATTCAAAATTTTTCGTGTTTTCGCATTTAAAAAAACTGTGGATTATTCCACAGTTTCTAGCAGTTTTTTTACGTAGTGAAAAACTACACTTTGGAATAATCAACGTATAATTAGAGCAATTGTTTAACACACAGTCGGACATTCTCTTCTCGTATGCATTCTTTATTTCTGTACCAAAGAAATTTTACCTGGGGTATAAAATAATTTGTATACCGAAAAAATTTTACCTGTGGTCCCGCCCAAAAGATACATTATTACATCACAATTTTGGTAGCGCTGACCAAAACAAAACTTACTACAGTATTAAAATGTTCGCGACAAATAAATTATTTAAATTTTTACGAACAAGTAAATTTAAACAAAAAATAACAGATGTCTTGCTTGAACATATTAAATTAAAATTAAGTTATTCATTCATATTAATAAAAACATTCATTTTTTGTAGTTTTTAAAGTTTTTTTTCTTAAAATTCTTTAAATAAGATAATATTCTTCAACAAACAACTTATTTTAATTGATGGGTGTAATGCAATGCAAGATTTTTAACATTCAACAAAACAAGCACACTTAGAAAGGCAAATCCTGTCGCAGTATATGTAGTGTATACTAGTGATGTTCCTATCCTCCAATATCTTGCTCCGGAGCTCCGACCATTTAAAGCAGAGAAAGTTCCGGAGCTCCGGAACTCCGCCCCTTAAATGAGTGATTTTAAGTTTATTTGATTCAAATACATTTAAAGTTACTCTATATATATTTTTAAAACTACTTCTAGAGTTTTAAACAACTTTTGAAAAATAATAAATTTACAAAAAAATTTTCACAAAATAATCTATGACATCACTTGTTTATTATTCATGAATTTAGTACAAAAAAGGGCGGAGCTCCGGGGCTCTTAAAAGTCAAGCTCCGCTCCGGAGCTCGGAGATCCGAGGTACATCACTAGTGTATACTGGATTTAAAAATATATTTTTTGGTCAAATTTTGTGTACAATTTCGAGGAATTATTACGGTCATGTTTAAAGCGGAGAGTTCCGCGCTTAAATGAGTAATTTCAAACTAACTCCGAGTTAAAATATGTAATTTTATTGGCATTTTAGTGCTTTTAATATTAATGCTTTTCAACCAATTAAAAATTATTCTATAACAATACTGCATAATTACTCTAAAAATTAGCCCAATAATAAAGAGGAGCTCCAGAACTTCAAAAACAGAAGTTCAGCTAAAGAAATCAAAGCTCCGGGGAATATCACTAAGGATAAATTTCATCAAGATAAAATTGGCGAGTGTCACAACTCCCGTTGTGTTAATGTTTCAGAAATATGACGCCTTATAAATATGAGTTGTAATGTAACACTGTCGAGCGATGGTGTAACGCAGCACGTCAGTCAATGAGGTACTGAGGCTGGAGATTACAGGTTCAAGTCCTATATCGCTCATTTTTCAGCCAAAAAAGCTAAAAACAGCAAATTGTTTCGCAATCTTTCTTTCAAAAACTCGATTTATTCGGCCTCATATTTCTGGACGTTACACGTGGAAGTCAAATACCACTCGTTTTTCTGCAAGTGATATTATTTTATTATAGTTTTTATATTTTCTCAAAGAAAATGTCACACAGCTCAATCAATAACAATTAGTTACATTACCACTAGCAACTTTTTTTATTTTTCCTGACTTGCGGGTTAATCTTCATTTCTTCTTTACGAAAAACAGTTACGTCTTTATTTTATCTATAGGCACCTTGCACTGGAACTCGGTTTATACATGAAGTATGCAATATACATAAGTGTCACCATAATGTATAATTACCGTATCTCCTACTTATCTTTCGTAGTATGAAGATTAACCGATGGAAATTTCGCGCGCTTTCGATCGCCCCATCAGCATACTACGAAAGATAAGTAGGAGATACGGTACTTTCGCGCGCTTTCGATCGCCTCATCTGCATACTACGAAAGATAAGTAGGAGATACGGTAATTATCTATTATGGTGACTCTTATGTATATTGCATACTTCATGTATAAACAGAGTTTCAGTGCAAGGTGCCTATAACAGATTTTAACTTTACAAAAAAAAATAATTTGAAAAATGTTCGAATATATTAGAAAAAAAACGGAACTTTTAGTTTGGAGACGCATGCGGTACAGAGTAATAATTCGTTTGAAAAAATCATAATATGCTTTTAACTTTTTAAGATGCATGTTTAATTAACTACGACTAATTTATTAAAAAAAATATCCTAATTCAATGAAACTCGTTAATAATGGATGGCTTATAATAAAAAGCAAAAAATTGCTAGCGCACAGAACTTTTGAAAAAATCAATAGATTCAAACAAATTTTAATTTATCATACCAGTTTATATAGCTAAGACTCGGGGCTATGAATTTGATAAAAATATGGTGTAAATCAAACCTGCGCAGAACCTGCGAAAATCAGAGGCAGAACGTGACCGCAGTAATTTCTCAGAATTTGAAATTATACTATATTATACTATATTATATATTATACTATATTATATATTATATTAAGTACACGAAATTTGACCAAAAATGCGTTTTTTAAAATCCAGTATATTAAATATACATACTGCGTAAGTATTTTCCTTTTTAAGGTATCTCCGGACAGTTTTTTATTGCAAACCAATAGCAATAAAGAGCAAAAATTACCCATTTTTATTTGCACACAATTGTTGATGAGCTCTAAAAACGATTTATACACAAAACCTCTAAAATAAATCGATAAAACGCACGACAGAACTTTTTATGCGTTAAAAAATACAAAAAATATTATGGCCTTCCAAAAATTATAAATTTCAATAGAAATATACTTTCTGAAGCTTTAAATTTTACCAAATTAAATTAAATCAAAGTCTCACCACAATTTTGAAAAAATGAACCCCCATTTTTTACGGAAAATTGTATATTAAACCATAAATACAAAAATATTTCCATAAATTGTTACGTTCGTGAAAAAGGGTAACAATATTCCTTTTTATTGAAAGTATTTTCCCTAATAAATAATGAGTAGTGCATATTTCTAAGGGTTTTAAAACAATTTCGTTGCAATCTGATGTTTAATATCAATTATTTCAACTACTGCCAATAATATAATAAATGTGCACTTTATAATCATGGTATTTTTACCTTTTTAACACTTATATTAATTTTTTATGGAAATATTTCTGTATTTCACAAGATCTCGTAAGCTAAAAATCGCAATTTCCATACTTAAGAAAATTGTCCGGAGAGACCTTAAGTCGGTTAAAAGATTAAAAAACGGTTAAAAAATATTATTATTATTATCAACGTCTATTTAAAACCAAATATCCAGATCTAAGTCTAAAAAAACTTGAAAATTTAGATCTAATATAAGGCTACTTTTTTTTGATGTTTTCTATCTATTACATAAAACAAATTAACTGGCAAAGTAATTTGTTAAAGTAAAAGTCGCCTTATATTAAATCTAAATTTTTCAAGGTTTTTCAGACTTAGATCTGGATATTTGGTTTTAAACAGACGTTAATAATAATAATATTATCTTTTAACCGTTTTGGTGACGTGTGATTCAATTAATGCCGTCGCATTAATATAGCTAATTATTGCATGGAAAAATTTATCCACACTGTGGAAATTCCCTACATTCATTTTGGTCAAATGATTTAAAAACGCAAACCACAGCTTTTACACTTATTCTTTTCGTTAAATTTTGTTGTTTCTGAAAGCTTAATAAAATTTTTATTGTTTCAGTCTTTTCTGGCATTAAGTTTTTAGACTTATTGTAGCTTTAATGCTATTCCATTTAACTTAAGACTTTTTTTTCGAAACTTTGTTTCGGCTTTTGCTAGAATTTTTATATGAAATAGATGCCTTTTTCAAAGCACCTGCTTTTTTTAAATGTGTTAAATATGCTTTGTTCGCGTAATGAAAAAGTTTTCGACAATAAAGGCTCTGTAAAGGCAATTGCGAAATACTTTTTGCGATTTGAAAAATGGAAATGTCAAATACGTTAGAGTTTTAAGGATCCTTAAATGGCAGACACTATTCATAATTTGAGATTATATGTTTCTCTCCCAGGAAATCTAAGTGGGAGGAGCTAGAACTAGAAATCTTCACGTTTACTGCTGGGATTTTTTGTCATAATTCTATGGGAATCGTTAAGACAGAAAAATTTCCGTTTAAGGTGGAACGATACAATCAGGATACCCTGTCGGTTTTTGAGTATAACTCATGCCATACGTGACGGACAGACGCAAACTATATATTGGAAGAAAGTGTATTTTTTTCTGGTCAGTTCAGTATCCTTATTATTTTTGGTGGACCATTCCAAGCCCAGATATACTTCGTTGAAGAAAGGCCTTTTAAAACAGTTTTTTCCAATTTAACATAAACTGAGTTAATATTACGTGATAAAAATTTAACTCAAGTTAGATACACCAAATGTGCATGTCCACAAAAATTTTCAGCAAAATGCCTACTATTGAAGTTTTTTAATTTCGTTTTATTGCTAAAATTTTTGAAATAAAAAAAAACGTGATAGTAGAGATTTCTTTAAAAACTTGAAAACTGGCTCGGAATTATGGCACAACAGCTGTGTTGAAAGTTGGGAACAAACTAATTCCTATTTAATGATTAAAATTTCATTTAAATTTTTTGATTTGATGGCGAGAAACCACATTTCAAAACGTTTGTTTAAAACTAGCTTTTACAAGAGTATCTCAAGTGGGCAAGTAACCGAGTGGTTGAAGCGTCGGACTCGGAACTATGGCTGTAGGATCGAGTCCCCCTGGGCAATATTTTTAACGACGTCAAAATTTTTTTTTGAATTTTTAATTTTAAAGTGTTCATTATTCAATACTGTATTCAATCAATCAATCAATCATTTATTCTAGTAAACAATTAATAAAAACAAAACAAAATGCATTGCATTGCCAAAGCGAACCAATTACGGACGCTATTTAATCACAAACTCGTGGTTTACTAGATAATGGTCCTAAGGCTTATGAACAAATAAGCTCTAAAAAGGACCATTCTTAAAGCTATCTTTAAAGTGTTTTAGTGTAGAAGCAGTAACTTGATTTTGAGAAAGGCAGTTCCATTGGGAAACAACTCTATTACAAAAAAAGAATTTACGGCAGTTTATCCTTGATTTCTGAACCTTTAATTTTAAGGAATGACCTCTTGTGGAGTTATGGTTTAATAAAAAAAAGTCATTTGGGTTGATATTGGTTTTAAAATGAAGAATTTTGTAACATTCCGAAAGATCACTAATCATACGTCGCTCACTTAATTTTTGCAGCTTTAAATATGTTAGTCTTTGTTCATAAGAAGCGTAAACCAAATTACAACGTTTGTATAACCTTCTAGTAAAGTTTCGTTGGACACGTTCAATAAGTTCTATATCTTTATTTAAATAAGGACTCCAAACTACACTAGCATATTCAACGATAGGCCTTACGTACGATTTATAAGCACACAAAAAGTTTTTTATACAGTTAAAATTAAACGTTCGGAATATTAGTGAAGTTATTTTTAATGCTTTTTTTGTTATTATTTCGCAATGCTGAGAAAATTTTAGGTTATTGGATACAAACACCCCTAAATCTTTAATTAATTTTTTTTCAGCAAGAATTTGATTTCCTAGCTTATAAACAAAAGAGTTGTCAAGTAGCTTATTCCCAAGACACAACACTTCGCATTTGTTTTCCGCTAACTGCAACTGCCACTTTTTTGACCAGTCGTGAATTCGATTTAAATCTTCCTGTAGTAGATTTTTCTAAGTGGAACATGTCGCCTAATTCCTTCAAACAAAATATCTTTAAAGCACTGCCAGTGTTCTTCGGTGTTATTACAAAAGGCAAAAAGGTTGTCCCAATCGACCGTCATTAGAAAGAGAGAAAGCATTTCATAATCACCTTTTGAAAAATCTGGAACATATCGATTCCCATTTTAAATATTAGAGGAATTATCAAAAATATTTGTATTTATAGAGAACTGAAAAGAATCATGATCAGACTTAGAAAATCCAGGAAGAACTTTTGTTTGAGAGGCAATTTCAGGATCGTTTACAAAAACTAAATCAAGAAAATTATTATTTCTAGTAGGTTCTTTTACAATTTGGGACAAACCAAGCTCAAGGAAAAAATTTTGCCATTCTTTTTCGTTTTGATTATTGGAAATAAGTGCAGAATCATGCCAGTTGATTCCTGGCAGATTGAAATCTCCAGCAAGAATTATAGATCCACGAAAGTCTTCCACTATATCACGTAATAATTGGAAAATCATTTCATCAGTTTCTCGTGTAGTTTGAGGCTTTCTATATAAACAAATAATTCTAACTTTTGATTTTTTTTGGATAAAAATATCAACTGCAATAATTTCAATATTAGAATAAATTTCTGGTATTATCAGTTGAATTGCGTGAAAATTTGAATTAATTAACTTGCAGACCCCGCCTCCATCCTGGTTTTCCCGGTCTTTACGATAGACATTTAATAACCTTTTATTATTTATCATTTCATTTGTAACACTATGGTTAAACCACGTTTCTGTGACCATTACTATATCATTGTTGCCAAAATTGGTATCTCGTCCAGAAATCAAGGCATCGAATTCCTGTAAGGAATTTTTAACACTACGCGCGTTGAAATATAAAAATTGTATCAACGGATTTTTGCTAAACTTGCAATTGGTTCGCTGATTTACCTATTCGGAATTCGATACCTTAATTTCAGTTTTAGATATAGCATTGAATAAAAACGGATCACCGTTATCTGTGTATCTAATGAACACTTTCTTACTACCGTTCTCCATAATTTTGTTCTTAGCTTTTATTAAGACTAGTTGTTTATCTCGTTGACTACTTGTGAGGGACGGTCTCACATAAACTCTAGAAAATTTTTCAGAGCCTCTCAGATTCCTTCCGGCACGCATCAGATTATTTCTAACCCTATTGGAGGCTACGCGAATTTTTAGGAGCCGGTTAGGAAACTTTTCCGATTTTTTACCGATTCGGAAATGCTCCGCGATCGACACGATTTCGTCATCTCCTGCTAGCTTTGCGACGAGCTCTTGCACTGCTTGAACTTCTTCTTTTTGGGTATTAAACTCGGTTAAGCCCGAAACTACTAGCATTGCCGAGTGCTCTTTTCTCGCTTCCATTTCCTCCATGTGCTTTTTCATGAAAGGAACAAGGCGCAGAAACACCGCCTTACAAACTTCAGTGATAAGCTCTTTGTTAAGTGATCCCTTTTCAAGAGCTTCGATCCTGCTAATCAATTGCACCTTATTGGATTCAAGGTACTTGTTTACCTGTTCCAAATCATTTACTTGCTGTTTATTTACTCTTTATTTGTTTATTTCATTTACTCCAAATTATTCAACCCCGAGTACGTGTTTTGGGGTGGTTTTGAGGTAAAACCGGTATAGGCACCTTGCACTGGAAATTGTTTATACATGAAGTATGCAATATACATAAGTGTAACCATAATGGATAATTACCGTATCTCCTACTTATCTTTTGTAGTATGCAGATCAACCCTCGAAAGCGCGCGAAATTTCGATCGGTTGATCTGCATACTACGAAAGATAAGTAGGAGATACGGTAATTATCCATTATGGTTACGACTATGTATATTGCATACTTGATGTATAAACCGAGTTCCAGTGCAAGGTGCCTATAGCCAGAATGCCCCCGAAGGGGGGGGGTGGTTGTCGCAACCCGCCCTAGCACCCCCACCCTGAGGGGTCGAATCAAAAAACAGAGGTCAGATTCGTAATCAGGACCCCCGAAAACACCCGAGTACGTGTTTTGAGGAAAATCGGCGAAATTTTTGCAACTGTATCATTCTACCTTAAATGCGGAGTTTTGAGAATTTTGAAAGTCGAATCTGGGTCTTTTTTTAACTTTGATGTCCACACACTTTTTTCTAAGTCAGATATGCTACAACTGCACCATACGAATGTTTACTGTTCGTTATTTAGCTCACAGATATCGCCCACCTCGATAGTGACGTTCCCCGGGCGCGGAGTGGAACTCGGCTTTTACGAGCTCCAGAGCTCCGCCCCATTTTCGTACTAATTTTGTAAATAATTTAAAACTAATGACATAGATTATTGTGTGAAAAATTTTTTGTAAATTTTTTCTTTACAATTTATTTAAAACAACAAAAAAAGTCTTAATAATGCAGATAAATTCACTTAAATAACATATAGGGTAACTGACTTAATTTCGGCCACCTTTTTTTATTTTTTTGAATAAATTTTTTCTGGCTTTTTCAATCAAGCCAAAATTTGGCCTAAAAAATAAACAATAGCTATATTTGTTATTCCAGTGCAAAATTTGAATATTTCTGTTATACTTAAAAATCAGTAAAGGTTTAAACTTTTTTTTAAAGTGGCCGAAGTTAAGGCACGTGCCATTTATTTCGGCCACATACAAAAAACTGGCCATAACTATTGCTTAAACGAACAATAAAAATTTCTAAAGGTTGCAAATTTACCCTTAGGTATTGTTCTTGGTACATATAAGTTAATTTTTCCCGTTTGCGAACTTTAATAGTTATTAGCAAGACTTTTAATAATTATGTCAAAACCTTAAAAAAACAAGTTTTAACAAAGGTGGATAATCTAATAAAGGTATGTCACAGCGGTTTGTAGCAGCGTGCATCATAAAATCCAATTCAGGCCGCACGTCCGGCCAGAAGCCGCACGTCCGGCCAAAAGCCGCACGTCCGGCCAGAAGCCGCACGTCCGGCCAAAAGCCGCACGTCCGGCCAAAAGCCGCACGTCCGGCCAAAAGCCGCACGTCCGGCCAGAAGCCGCACGTCCGGCTAAAAGCAGCACTTCCTGCCAGAAGCCTCACGTCCGTCCAAAAGCCGCACGTCCGGGCAAAAGCCGCACGTCCGGCCAGAAGCCGCACGTCCGGCCAAAAGCCGCACGTCCGGCCAGAAGCCGCACGTCCGGCTAAAAGCCGCACGTCCGGCCAGAAGCCGCACGTCCGGCTAAAAGCCGCACGTCCGGCCAAAAGCCGCACGTCCGGCCAGAAGCCGCACGTCCGGCCAAAAGCCGCACGTCCGGCCAAAAGCCGCACGTCCGGCCAAAAGCCGCACGTCCGGCCAGAAGCCGCACGTCCGGCTAAAAGCCGCACGTCCGGCCAAAAGCCGCACGTCCGGCTAAAAGCCGCACGTCCGGCCAGAAGCCGCACGTCCGGCCAGAAGCCGCACGTCCGGCCAAAAGCCGCACGTCCGGCCAAAAGCCGCACGTCCGGCCAAAAGCCTCACGTCCGGCCAAAAGCCGCACGTCCGGCCAGAAGCCGCGCGTCCGGCTAAAAACCGCACGTCCGGCCAAAAGCCGCACGTCCGGCTAAAAGCCGCACGTCCGGCCAAAAGCCGCACGTCCGGCCAGAAGCCGCACGTCCGGCTAAAAGCCGCACGTCCGGCCAAAAGCCGCACGTCCGGCCAGAAGCCGCACGTCCGGCTAAAAGCCGCACGTCCGGCCAAAAGCCGCACGTCCGGCCAAAAGCCGCACGTCCGGCCACAAGGGAGTTAATTAATTTTGCTGCATTGCGTTCTTGTTATTTTTACCATAGTGGTGTGACGTGGCCGACTGCTCTGGCGAATATAGTATTTACATTTTTCTTGTGTGAAGCAATACGGAACTGAACGAAGTAGACCATACAT
>JASAMX010028659.1:7500-16874 GCA_030248175.1 Microlaimidae sp. YZB2_3
TATTGTCAACGAATGCTTCAGTACCAGTACGCCGTACCTCCAAACCTACCACATACGAGGCAAGTTTAATCTCCTGGTGAAGGGAGGTGACGGATGTTCTCTGATTGGTCAGTCGTACTAAGAAGGCGAGGTTTTTTTAAAAAAACGTTGTTTTAATATACAAATCAATGGCCTTTAATGTCAATAGATAAAACTACCCGCATACCAGGCAACTTTTTTTGCTATTATTAGAAGTCCTAGTAAATAGCGTTTTTTAATATACAAATCAATTCCCTGTAATGTAGGAAGGTTAACCTACCCGCATACTTGGCAACTTTTTTAAGTTGCTCTGCTACTATAAGAAGTCTTTGTTGTATAATTACTAAAACACCCTAGAAGGTAGCACTTTGATTTTTCTTGCTTAACAGCAGTGTAATTAGCTTTGCTTGTTAATGTGTTTAGTATTTTTAAATTCCATCGGTTTGATTTTAAGGAAACATTCAGAAATAAAGATTTGTTTTTACAGGAAAATAACTATTGATTATTAAAACGAACCAAATATTTTTGTGAATTTTATTTTGATCTTAAAAAATATTGCAAAAAATTATTATATTTGGAAGTAAATAAATAACTCGCTATTAAATTGTTGTTTTTTTTACTTATGGTTGCTAAGGTGACTTTTGATAATAATAGCAAAGAAAACGTCAGATTGCTTTAAAGAAACCTAGCGAATTAACCTTTATCAAAATATTTCTGATTCCGCATTCAACAGGCAAATAAAATCTAGCTGACCTCGATAATTGCTGTATTGAATCGACTATTTAACGACAAAAACGTTTAGAATTTTTAACGAAAGCCGTTTAATAATAAAGATCAAAATCCATATTTTAATAATTTTTTATCATAATACTCAATTTGAAATGCAAATGCAAAATTTTAAAGAGCTAAAGTTGGTTAATTTTTGTATATTTTGTAACAAGGTGGATTTAAAAAAAAATTCTGCGCTCTTATTTGGTTTTTTTAAAACGTGATTACCGCACAACTTTAATTGGTTCCCTTGGGTCGGTCCACTGAACGCGAGTTGACCTGCTATGTTAGGACGTTCTTTAAAACTCTTTGTCTGCATCAATAAATGATATTTCCTAAAATTTGTGCATGTTTGTAATAATTTATAACAAACATGATGGTTTTATTTATAACTTATAAATAACACCTTATAAGTCAATAAGCCCTAGTCAAGGGTTAGCAAAATTCCTAATTAGGGGTTAAGACTTTATTAGCTTTTATTTAAAACGAATATGCATTAAACTGTTTAAATATTAATTTATTCAGTGTAACTTAAGAGTTCTATAAGATTTCTCGAAAAAAAACACACAAAAAATAAAGCATTATCAAGAGTTTTAAACAACGGGCTAACACCTATAGTAGGCTCGCGTTTAGTGGACCCGCCCGCCCCTTTTGGCTCCATACTAATTTTCGGCGTCAGCCAGATATAATTTAACCATAATACAGTGAAATGTGCTATAAAAAGTTTTCGAGCTAAAAAGGTATGGGACGGCGGCGACGGTAAAGCAGTTGAAAAAAGGCAAAAACATTGTTATAAATGTTATTGTGCTTTATTTGGACGCAAGTTGTCATGGCAAATTTTTGCAGGCTTTTCATTTTTGTGAGTTGATTGTGCATTGTGTTTTTCGGTATAATAAATTTACACGATTGTCAAAACCCTTCCATTTAAACGGAAGTTGTTTAGCGGTAAAGATCTTCTTAGAGTTATGACGTTATAGAATCACTTTGAGCCAATTAGCGCTTGGGAAAAAATTGAATGAACGTTGAAATCTTTGATTTTTAGCTCCTCCCACAACCGTTCCCATAGAGAAAAACATATATAACGTGATCACGAATACTGTATGACATTTTAGAGTCCTTAAAATTCTAATATGAATCTGTCTGACCTAATAAAATTGTAGGAAAACATGAGCGGAACAACTAAAATTGTTCTGTTATGACGTTTAAAAAACGAATTGAAAAGCGGAATTTTTCTAAATCCCATTTTTTTACAAAACAAAAAGAAATTAATTGGTAAAAAAATTGACGTTTTGTTTCAAATTAAAAAATAATTTCAAAAATAAGACATTTATTGTTTAATAATTAGCTGTTTTTGCTGAAAAATTTGAATCGTTTTGTTGTTAACACTTTAAGTTATCGCGATCAGCCAGGTTTAATTTCCCTATGCCTATACTTATTACATATTTTTTATATTTTAAAAAACGGGTAAAAAACTTCTCATTAATGTATTTTTTGTTAAATGATTAAATTCAAAAAGTAAAAAAAAGTTTTTTTAGGCTTTTATTTGTAATTTAAAACGTAGGAAAATGTGCATTCAGAAAAAATTACTTGAAATTCAAAATTTTTAAAAATTTTATTATGACACAATAAAATAAAATAAATTTCATAAAAATTCATTGAGTTTTAAAAAATTCGTTCATAGAATATTTTTGCCTTCAAAATGTGTTTAAATATTTTTTATTTCAAAAGAAAGTGGGAAAATATTTTTGTTTTGGTTTGTTTGTATTTGTTATCTGTATTAAAAATGAATTTTTTTAGAACATGTTAAAATTTTGTCACGCTTTTTGTGTTTTTAATTTTTTACCTTAAAACGCGGTTTACAAGATGGCGTTTGCCGTTTATTATGCAAAAAACAACATTTTCAAATTCAAATAGAAAATATGTAGCAAACAAAAATAACAAATAATAATAATTGCAGGAGAAATTGCATTAAATAAACCCGTAAACAGTTAAAAACTTTTGAAATTAGTAAAAAAGATCAACTTTCTTACTTCTGCTATTAAAACCGAGACGAAAAACGGTCACTATTTTTAAAAATCAAACCAAAACAGTTTTTAAATAATAATAAAAATTAACAAGAAAAGTAAATTCGACGTTTGACTACTACTGTTAAGTAAGCAAAATCAAAGTGCGACCTTCAAAATTAAAATCAAGTAACTGTATTATTAAAACTTTTGTAATATACTATTCGGTTATTAAAAACAAAAAGCTCTAATAGTATAGCAACGGAAAAAAGTTCCCTATAGGCAAATAAAATCAGATGACCTTGGTAATTTCAGTTTTGAATCGACGATTTAACACTAAAACACCAAAACACCAAAATGTTTAACCAACGCTATTTAATAATAAAGATCAAAGCCCATATTTTTACAATTATTTATCAAATTGCTTAATTTAGAAGCCAAATGCCAATTTTTTAAGGGCTAAATTTGGTAAATTTTTGTATATTTGGTAAAAAAGTGAATTAAAAAAAATTCTGCGTTCTTATTTTGTTTTTTTATAAAAAACGTCATAAACGCATAATTTTAGGTTCGCTCATGTCTGCATTCTGATTTTCGAGGTCAGCCGGATATAATTTAACCATAGTGTGCAAGTAGGTTAATCCACCTGCAAATCATAATTTAAACATACACGTCAGGATTTTAAGAACCCTCAAAATGTCATATTATAGTATCACGTTATATATGTTTTGTTCTGTGGGAATGGTTGTGGGATGAGCTGTTAGAATCCCTTTTCGCGAATTAGCGCATGGAAAAAAATTGGATCTCCAATAAATGAAAGATTTCCATTTTTCCCAAGCCTTAATTGGCTAAAAATGATTCTATAACGTCATAACTCTGTAAACATCTTTTACACTGAATAACTTCCCTTGAAATGAAAGGGTTTTTACTATTGTGTAGTTTTTACAGACTCAAAAAATTTTGAGCGATTCTAACTATTATATAAATCAACCCTTCAGTTAGTAAAATATACTCATTTAAACAGTTTTCCTGTTTTTGTACAAATCATATATATAATTTTTTTTCATTTTCGCCCTCTACCTTTTGTTTTTTTCTCGATTAATCGTCTGAAGATTTATTTTCAGGGAACTGCAGATGATTTGCCTTCGCTATTTTGCTACTGCATGATACCAATTTTTGTCGGTGTCCTTTTATATAAGTTTTTTTATATTAGGACGTAACCCAGCCTATATCGTAACGTGCCGACAGCTTCTCATAAAGAAAAAGTTTAAAATCTCATTAAGCACTAAATTGATTTTAATACTAAAAAAATGGATGGATAGCAATAAATGAGATCTACTTGATTCATTATCAAGTTTGAATTATTGAATGATCGGTTCCGATTTTCAGCTTAACCTTTTATAGGAGGCCCGCGTTCTATTACGAAAGACTGGAGATTGCCTTATACCACTTTTTCTTGTATTCAGGCGGAAAAATCATCTAAAATTTTCGTCCGCAATCAATCCGGATTTTTTTTTGTTTTAAAAGCTTAATTCAGATTTCAAAAAGATGAATTTGGGTTTTAATTGAATTAACACACAAAAAAACACTTAATACCAGGGTGTAAAATTAATAAAAAATATTTTTTTGTAAAATTGAACAAACACGAAGATATTGCATAATTTTGGCAATACCTTACAAACCCGCCTTTCTATTTAGAAATACCGCGTTTTCTTGGCTAAAAAATTTTTTTTCTCATCTCACTTAAAAACTATACCATGTGTTAAGGTAGAACACCACAGTTAGATTTTGACGGCAGATCTTTTCAAATTAATTTTTACTAACGTAATTTGACCTGTTCATTCAATTTGTGACATTCATTTTTCTTAAAAAATTGTTATCGTCCACAATTATTGAATGACACCAATAAAACACATGTCAAAAATACCTTATATTATAAAAAAAATTCATAACCAAAAATAATCTATTTTTTTCATTTTTCATTTAGCGTATCTTGAATAAAAAACACTTTTTTTAATTAAAAAGCTAACAATTAAAAAAAAATTTTTTCGACGTTAAAAATATTGCCTGCGGGAGACTCGAACCTACGGGTCCGAGGATGCGAAACTGACACTCTAACCACTCGGCTACTGGCCCATCTAAGATATCGTAAAAAGATAAAAGATACTTTTAAACAAACGTTTCGAAATGTAGTTTCTAGGCTCTAATCAAAAAACTTTAAATAAAAATTAAAAAAAAATTGATTTGCTCAGATTTAAATGAAAGTTTGGAAATAGTTAAACACAAATCTAATAAATACTTTGAATTGTATTTGATTAAAAAACTAATTCAGGATTTTTTTATTTGATTTTTCTTTTAAAAACATCGATTTTACAATTTTTTTAAAATTTTGAATTACGTTTTACTCCAAACCACATCTAAAAGTTTCCCCCTATTTTGCGTTAACTTTCTATAAAATTGCAGGAAAAAACTGAGCGAATCAAATTTTTTGGGCCAAAAATTGTTTTTTTAGCTTTAAATTCATCACACTTTATATCTCGAAATAGAACATTCGGTAAACGATGAAACTATTACCGTTGGATACATCATAATATAAGCTTTCGATCGCACTAACTTTTGTCAGTCAAAAATTAATATCTAAGTTGATATCTAACTACTTTTAGTAAAAATCGTGATAACTGTGGTGTTTTACTTTAAGACAAATAATAGATCTCATCCTTCACTATCTTTTATTTTTTTAAGTTTTAATTACACTAAAGTTTTGTGAGATATTTTCGTTTTTTTTTCTGAGGAGAGGCTGGGAGAGCGCGTTGCGATGCTAGAGACATTTACTGAAGGATAACTTAATTTTTGTCCATATTAAATGAAATCATGAATATAATGGTGTTCAAAGCTTATGGACACATCCACTCTATTATTAATTTTTCTTAGCAACGTTTATTTAGTAATACAATCTTTATGCAATTATTAATTGACTTTTAATTGATTTATTATTATGATATTTCGTAAGGCAAAAGCTAACAAGCTTTTCCTTTGGCAATTTTGCATTTAATTGTCTTTTGCATTTGCTTCGTGTCGCTAAACCAAACGTGAATAAATAATTCATTGCCCCCTGCCCTCCGAAAAATTTGGCAGAGTTACTGGCTATTCTGGGGTAGTGATAAAAGTAGTCCAAGATTTTTTTTATCTAGTCTAGTCTAGTCTAGTACTACGTAGTTACCCCAAACGTTAACTAGTATAGTACTAGTTAAAGGCCAAAAATTTTGCGTAGACCTAGTCCTAGTCCTAGTACTAGTTTGTTTTTGATTTTTTAATTAGTCTTGCAGAAATCTTAGCTAGTCCTAAACTAAAGACAAATTCTATCAGGGTGAAAATAGATGAGTGGTAAAGTAACCACTCGTTTTTTGAGAAAATATCACGTGCAGAGAAACATATGACGCAACTAAATAATAATTGGTTACATAACCGCTGAAAACTTTTTAAAAAATTTTTTTGCTCGAGGGTTTATTGTTTAGTTCTTTCTGACGGAGAGCGGTTACGCCCTTAATTTCAGCCCGGAAGACTTCAGCTTTAGTCTATTTAGTTTTTTAACAAAACGTGCCTTATTTATTGTTTTAAACTCAAAAACAACGTTTTAAGGTGATTTTATTTTAAAAAATTACCACAGAACTTGCTAAGCTTTTTTTGTATACACTTTGTACAAAGAAAACTGAGCATTATTGAGGCTTTTTGCTAAAAAAACGTTTTTTTTATTTTGATTGCTGTATGAAAAAATTGATTTGTTATGACCGAACTTCTTCTTAACGGGTGTTTTCCTTCCACAATAAACAGTCTTGCACAAAATAAAAAGACTTCAAAGAATATTTTAAAGAAAACTTAGTCAAACAGTAAATAATAATTTCCAATGTTGAGACTTTTGTCCACGCCAAAAAGGTTTAAAAAATATATGTGTTTTTTGTCATAATTCTAAAGAAAAACTTTACCAAGCCAAAAAAGCGAAAAAGGTTTTTTTTAGTTTTTTTCTAAATCAAAAACTCATACTTTTTTGAAAAACACCCTTTTACTTTAAACTAGGGATGCATTGAGCTGCTCACAAATGCTCAATACCAATTGGTACTCACATATATTTAATTGTAAGTACTAAGCTCAAGCTCAAGCTCACAATAAATCTCAGGCTCAAGCTCAAGCTCACAATTAGCCCAGGCTAATTAGCTTAATTGTGAGCTTGACAATAAAAATTTAAAAATATATTATACTTTAGCAAAAAATGTTTAAATCCTGAATAAGAAGCCTTATTAGAATATGCGATTATAACAACATTATTTCAGTCCATTTAAATGACATTTTTATTTTAAAGTCATATTATTCTGTTAATTTACGCCAGTTATAATAAAGAGCCTGTTTTAATTTAATAATGGCACAATTCCATTTATCTAAATTCACGTAAATAAATAAATCTATTTAAATTCACGCAAATTATTGAAAAATAGGTCATTATGATGACATAACTCAATAAAATGTGTCATTTTAAAGATTATTCAAAAGGCATTTTATTCAATGGCTTATATGGACGCCACTCTGTATACATGACTTAAAGATTTTTTGATAAATTGCATAATGTTTTACCCATGGTTTTATCTGTTGGTTTGCCACTTTCATTTAAAAAAACTAAATTTTCTATAAAAAGAATGTAAATGCAGTAAAAACTTTTTCTCTTTGATTTCGACTATTTTTTGACCAAACTTTATTCTGCGTTCCAAACCTTGTAACAGTTTTTTATCTTTAGACCATTTAAAAAAGGCCGAAATAGGGATTTTTTAATCATTTTATCCTGGAACAATGCCTTCTTCACTGCAAAAAGTTTTGTTATGAATATATAAAAAAAACAGGCGTCATGTTGTTAACTTTATTTTTACATTTTTACCTGATTTATTTTGATTTTATCCAATGATTTTCCTAAATATTAGTGTTTTCTTCAAAAAAAACCCCCTGAGATTGTTACCCCATTGTTTGGGAAACATGGAAAGCGAAACACCGTTCAATAAACAGTACAGTTATTTAATAAAATCATATTTTTGCGTTTTTTTGTTGTTGAAAACTCTATCGAAATAAACATTTTAAAATTTTAAAATTGACACTTCTTTATTTAAATAAAAATTTTCATAAGAGACTTAAATTCAGCATTTTTTCTTACGCGAAAAATTTGCCGACCGTTTTAAAGTAAAAGTCGCAGGTTTTTTTCACTAAAATAATAATATCTTGACAAAGACTTTATAATTTTTTTTAATCTATGTTTCAAAACGAACATAAAAATACGTTGATTTCTTATATATTTTTGCACTAAAATTTGCTCAGTAAAAAAATGCCCTATAAAAAGCCTTATTTTTGGCTTTGTTAAATACTTTGACGAAAAATGTGTTACAAGATTTCGGAGCACAAGGTAATATTTTTACAATTAATCCAAAGGGTTCATTCCATAAAAGAATTACATTATGTGTGAAAATAATTGCTTTTTAGTTTTTATGCACTTTCTACAAAAATTGGTGGCTTCGTTCGATATAATTACTTAAGGGAACATACCGTCACAAATCAAATACCTATAACGCAAGATCATACAAATTTTTGTTACTGAACCGATTAAATTGAAACTTTTAAATGTTGTCGAATTGGTCCAGGTGGATAGGTTTTGTATTAAAAGAGTAGTTTATTCAAGGCGTTATAGGAATTTGATTTTTGACAATGCTCCTTTAATGTTTATTCTATGTTGAATATAACTATTGTGCAAGAAGCTAAAAAAAGGGTTTGTATAATATATCTAATTTCACCTTGGGAAGTATCTTGAAATAATAAAAATCCATAATTACAACAATTTTGTTTCATGTGACATGTTGAGATGCTGTAAAAAATACGTAAAAATGCTAATTATATAAATATCATGAGAACATACAATCATTTATTCTATTTTTTTATTCTATTTCTATATAAATTTTTTTCTTACACAAAAATGGCTATTTTTCTATTTTAAAGCATATTTTTATTAACAAAAATGAGTTTAAATTGCGTTAAACATAAACATTTATCCTAAATTTAATTTGACTAAACTAAAATGATAATAAACATGAAAAATGTCAGTCTTCAATAATACATTTTTTACAAAACACCTTTTATATTTAAATTTAATTATACAAAAGGTATATGACTTTTAGTTTTAGTATCAAGAGATTTTTGTTTTTTTTTTTAAATCAGTATAACTCTTTTCGCCAAAAAATTGCAATAAAACTTGATAAATCTATAAAATCAAGAAAAACATCATGTTGTAGTTTGACTTATTCAATAAAACATTTCTAGTTGAAATATGATTGTTTATATCCACTATTATTTTGGGATGCCACTAGGCTTTATATTTAAATTTTTAATTAAAAACTCTTATCCTATCTGAAATTCAAATGTTAGTTAAATCAAGTGTTTTGCGGTATGTGTTTTTGGTTGTCTTGGTGTTTTACAGTTTTAAATTTAAAATTTTCTCCCGGGGGTTGGGGTATTTAGCCCCTTTCAAGTCGTCCTGAAAGGACCCGTTGCTGCTGTTCT
>JASAMX010028660.1:0-12344 GCA_030248175.1 Microlaimidae sp. YZB2_3
AGAAGAATGTCATGCACCATTTTTGAAGGAGGGTTCCAAAAAGGAACCCTCTAAAATCTTTTGTTAATTGTTCACCCCCTGGGTTGTCCCGGGTTTGTTTTTTGTGTCCCCTTCCGAAGAGCCGAGTCGGCGGTTGCAGTATAACTGGCCGGCATTATTTTTGTGTTCGTTTTTCGGCTCCCCCTTCCCCCCATCGTTAAACTACGGTCAAATAATGGAATTTAAAACGACTCTTCGAGCCCCCCTACAGAGAAACCGCGCCAACTAGCGTATTATGCGACGTCGGTAACTTTTTATATCCGGAACAATTGCGGTTTATCCCCCCTAGTCGCCGGGCGAATACTTGCGGATTGGAGGAATAACGATCGTAGTTCAGCCCAGGTAAAATGGCCCACTGTGGCTTAGTCGGTCCATTTGAGCCTGAGCTGGTCAGCACTAGCTCCGTAGGATTGTTTTTGTAGACACTTAGGGTTCCCCTTAAGTTAGTGGCGGTTTAGGTTTTCCCTTCTTCCCCCCTCACTTAAGTTAAGGCCCTCTTTAACTTAGGGTTAGTATTGGGTTACCCACCCACACCATATTTATCAGTCTGCCTTCCTGTAGGTTCTCGGGGTAGTTGCCGCCTAAAAGTTCCAAATTATAAACTGTGTTAAATAGGCTTTAAGCCTCCTTTTTGCATTCTCCCCCTTCATTGCCCGCAGCTTCGGCTAAACCAAAAAACGCCCCAATTTTTAGTTAAGTTTCCACCCAGGCTAAGCACAAACAACATAGTAAAATTATAACTGTTTTTATAAGTAACACAATAGGCTAAGTAAAGTCCCCTTTAGGTGCCGTCTGCTAATAGGCTTACCCCACTTTCTTTGTGTAACGTGTACTGGCTTGGTTATACTTTGGTTGGCCACCAATAAACTTAAATACCATAAATCCGTGTTTGGCAGTTTAGACGTGAGCACAGTCGGTAAACCCCCTACTTAGCTCTCGTCGTCTAAAAGTACTAATTACTAACTTAAAGACGGATCCGACTGAGTTTACCTTTACCTGGCTGGCGCCCAAGACCGAACTTTGCAGCGACAAGCAAAAGCCCGTTAGGGCGTAAGTGACAGATTTTCTAACTTCTCCTCCCTATTCTTTTCTAGGCGGACAAATGTGCGCCGCAGCTGATCGCCTGCCGAATTTAGGCGCCACAAGTGTATAAGTTTATGGAATTAAGGTGTTTTTTAAAAATGTTTAAGCTCTTTGAATTGACCAAATTATTATCAAGCTTATTCCAAGCGTTTATTACGCGGTTAGAAAAAAATGTTTGGCGCGAATTTATTTGCTATTTTCGACCACTAGTTTTAATGAGTGTCCTCGGGTTTGAGTAACTGTGCTAATATTTGGAAAATCTTTGGGGTCAATATCAAGCAATTTGTGTACAATTTTATATGTAGTAATAAGGTCATTTTTTGCCTTTCGATATTCTAGGGAGTCTAATTTAAGTGTTTTAAGCCGTTCACCATATTCTATAGCTGGGAGATTGCACCGCGCAAAAAACCTAGGAGTAAATGAACGTTGTACTTGTTCTATCATCCTTTTGCAACTTTTATCTCAAAATTTCCATTTTAATAGGTTTTTTTAGTCTAAATAAAATGTGTTTGGGGCATTAGTGACTTAAAAACTTTTTTTAATAATAGTAATACTTTATTAATAGATTTCTACTGTTTTACAAAGGAAAGTACAATTAAACAAACAACAAATACATATTAAAAGTACATACTAAAATATTAAAATAAAGTGTGTTTGGGGTATTAACGACTTAAAAATTTTCTTTTGTCACTCATTTTAAAACAAGCCCATAAGAAATCTACTAGTTAAAATTACTTAAATTTTACTTAAATTACTTTAATTATTTGCAGGCAAAAATCCGAAAAAGAGTAAAAGTAAAAATAATGGAAATTTCAAAAGTCAAGTAAGAGTAAAAGTAAAAGTAATCTAAAATCCATTACTTACATTAGTTTAAGTAAAAGTAAAAGTAACTTTTTACAAAACTACCTTCAGTACAGAGAATATTTTTTCAAAAAATTATAAAAATTTAAACTTAAAATTTTTTCTCAAAATTTTTCAATATCTCAAAAATTACTTTTACTATTTTTATCAAAAATATATAATACTATATAATATATTAAGGAAAAATATGACACTCAGTCTCAGAAGCGAAACTATTTGGTGCCATTTTTTGATCACTGCCATTAAGTGTTGTGCGCATAAAATGGCAAAACAACTGTTCTTATTTTAGGCATGTGTCGTGTAAATGGGTACTGCTGAAAATGTAGCAGTGTTTTTGCGCATATTGCGAGCATGCTAACTCGAACGCACTGGATTTTAAAGTACACTGCACTTTTTTGGCAATCTTGTGTGCATATACGCGCATATACTGACATAAATCACAAACCGGCGCGAAAGAAAAAAAATAAACCCACTAAAGAACCACAATTTAGTTTGCACACTGCACAAAATACAAACTTTTAGTATAGACATACAAAAAAATAAAATCCGATGCAATACATAAATAGATCTTTTTGTGTATTGCATTGGATTTTATTTTTGTATGTATATACTAAAAGTTTGTATTTTGTGTACAGTGTGCAAACAAGTAGTGGTTTTTTTAGTCGGTTTATTTTTTTGTTTCCCGCGGTTGTGCTATTTTATGTGCAGTATATGCGCATATATGCGCACAAGATTGCCAAAAAAGTGCAGTGTACTTCAAAATGCAGTGCGTTCGAGTTAGCATGCTAGGATATGCGCAAAAACACTGCTACATTTTTAGCAGTGCCCATTTACACGACACATGCCTAAATAAGAACAGTTGTTTTGCCATTTTATGCGCACAACACTTAATGGCAGTGTTCAAAAAAAGGCACCAAATAGTTTCGCTTCTGAGACTGAGTGTCATATTTTTCCTTAATATAATGTATAGTATTATATATTTTTGTTTTTATTAGCCTGCTAATAATTGTATCATTAGAAAATCTTTTCTTAAAATTTTTTCATAAAATTTTTCAATATCTCAAAAAATTACTTTTACTATTTCTATTATTGCTAATATTTGTATCATTAGAAAGTGTACCCCACAAATATGGGTTTCTATTAGCCTGCTAATAATTGTATCATTAGAAAGTGTACCCCACAAAAGTCATATTCGGCTTAAATTTGTTGTGTATAAATGCACATAAAGAATAAACTTAAATATTTACTTCTATAGTACTTAGCAAAACATTACCTATTGGAACTGAAGTTGGGATAGCGACTGGATTTGCAACTGGAGTTACAGTTGGAGAAGCAGTTGGATTTAGAACTGGGGCTAAAAATTAGAAATTTTTGGTTAAAATATGAATAATTCATGTAGGTATTTTTCAAAAGTTATAAAATTCAAGCTTAAATTCTTTTTCTTAAAATTTTTTAATATCTCAAAAAATTACTTTCACTATATCTTTTAGCCTGCTAATAGTTGTATCATTAGAAAGTGTATCCCCACAAATGTCATATTTGGCTTAAAATTGTTGTGCACATAAAAAGTTTACCTGAAATATTGACTTCTATAGTACTTAGCAAAACTTTACCTATTGGAGGTGAAGTTGGAATGGCGACTGGATTTGCAACTGGAGTTACAGTTGGAGTAGCAGTTGGATTTGGAACTGGCGCTAAAAATTAGAAATTTTCGGTTAAAATATGAATAATTTATGTAGGTATTTTTCAAAAGTTATAAAAATTCAAGCTTAAATTCTTTTTCTCAAAATTTTTTAATATCTCAAAAAATTACTTTCACTATTTCTTTTAGCTTGCTAATAGTTGTATCATTAGAAAGTGTATCCCCACAAATGTCATATTTGGCTTAAAATTGTTGTGCACATAAAAAGTTTACCTGAAATATTGACTTCTATAGTACTTAGCAAAACTTTACCTATTGGAGGTGAAGTTGGAATGGCGACTGGAGTTACAGTTGGAGAAGCAGTTGGATTTGGAACTGGCGCTAAAAATTATAAATTTTCGGTTAAAATATGAATAATTCATGTAGGTATTTTTCAAAAGTTATAAAAATTCAAGCTTAAATTCTTTTTCTCAAAATTTTTTAATATCTCAAAAAATTACTTTCACTATTTCTTTTAGCTTGCTAATAGTTGTATCATTAGAAAGTGTATCCCCACAAATGTCATATTTGGCTTAAAATTGTTGTGCACATAAAAAGTTTACCTGAAATATTGACTTCTATAGTACTTAGCAAAACTTTACCTATTGGAGGTGAAGTTGGAATGGCGACTGGATTTGCAACTGGAGTTACAGTTGGAGAAGCAGTTGGATTTGGAACTGGCGCTAAAAATTATAAATTTTCGGTTAAAATATGAATAATTCATGTAGGTATTTTTCAAAAGTTATAAAAATTCAAGCTTAAATTCTTTTTCTCAAAATTTTTGAATATCTCAAAAAATTACTTTCACTATTTCTTTTAGCCTGCTAATAGTTGTATCATTAGAAAGTGTATCCCAACAAATATCATATTTGGCTTAAAATTGTTGTGCACATAAAAAGTTTACCTGAAATATTGACTTCTATAGTACTTAGCAAAACTTTACCTATTGGAGGTGAAGTTGGAATGGCGACTGGATTTGCAACTGGAGTTACAGTTGGAGAAGCAGTTGGATTTGGAACTGGCGCTAAAAATTAGAAATTTTCGGTTAAAATATGAATAATTCATGTAGGTATTTTTCAAAAGTTATAAAAATTCAAGCTTAAATTCTTTTTCTCAAAATTTTCTAATATCTCAAAAAATTACTTTCACTATTTCTTTTAGCCTGCTAATAGTTGTATCATTAGAAAGTGTATCCCCACAAATGTCATATTTGGCTTAAAATTGTTGTGCACATAAAAAGTTTACCTGAAATATTGACTTCTATAGTACTTAGCAAAACTTTACCTATTGGAGGTGAAGTTGGGATGGCGACTGGATTTGCAACTGGAGTTACAGTTGGAGAAGCAGTTGGATTTGGAACTGGCGCTAAAAATTATAAATTTTCGCTTAGAAATATGAATAATTCATGTAGGTATTTTTCAAAAGTTATAAAATTCAAACTTAAATTTTTTTTCTTAAAATTTTTTAATATCTCAAAAAATTACTTTCACTATATCTTTTAGCCTGCTAATAGTTGTATCATTAGAAAGTGTATCCCCACAAATGTCATATTTGACTTAAAATTGTTGTGCACATAAAAAGTTTACTTGAAATATTGACTTCTATAGTACTTAGCAAAACTTTACCTATTGGAGGTGAAGTTGGAATGGCGACTGGATTTGCAACTGGAGTTACAGTTGGAGAAGCAGTTGGATTTGGAACTGGCGCTAAAAATTATAAATTTTCGGTTAAAATATGAATAATTCATGTAGGTATTTTTCAAAAGTTATAAAAATTCAAGCTTAAATTCTTTTTCTCAAAATTTTTGAATATCTCAAAAAATTACTTTCACTATTTCTTTTAGCCTGCTAATAGTTGTATCATTAGAAAGTGTATCCCAACAAATATCATATTTGGCTTAAAATTGTTGTGCACATAAAAAGTTTACCTGAAATATTGACTTCTATAGTACTTAGCAAAACTTTACCTATTGGAGGTGAAGTTGGAATGGCGACTGGATTTGCAACTGGAGTTACAGTTGGAGAAGCAGTTGGATTTGGAACTGGCGCTAAAAATTAGAAATTTTCGGTTAAAATATGAATAATTTATGTAGGTATTTTTCAAAAGTTATAAAATTCAAACTTAAATTTTTTTTTCTCAAAATTTTTTAATATCTCAAAAAATTACTTTCACTATATCTTTTAGCCTGCTAATACTTGTATCATAAGAAAGTGTATCCCCACAAATGTCATATTTGACTTAAAATTGTTGTGCACATAAAAAGTTTACTTGAAATATTGACTTCTATAGTACTTAGCAAAACTTTACCTATTGGAGGTGAAGTTGGAATGGCGACTGGATTTGCAACTGGAGTTACAGTTGGAGAAGCAGTTGGATTTGGAACTGGCGCTAAAAATTATAAATTTTCGTTTAAAATATGAATAATTTATGTAGGTATTTTTCAAAAGTTATAAAATTCAAACTTAAATTTTTTTTCTCAAAATTTTTTTATTTCTCAAAAAATTACTTTTATTATTTCTTTTAGCCTGCTAATAGTTGTATCATTAGAAAGTATATGCCCACAAATGTCATATTTGGCTTAAAATTGTTGTGCACATAAAAAGTTTACGTGAAATATTGACTTCTATAATACTTAGCAAAACTTTACCTATTGGAGGTGAAGTTGGGATGGCGACTGGATTTGCAACTGGAGTTACAGTTGGAGAAGCAGTTGGATTTGCTAAAAATTAGAAATTTTCGCTTAAAATATGAATAATTCACGTAGTTATTTTTCAAAAGTTATTTGTGGCGGAACTGCTTAGGTGTTAGCGCAATTAAACACCGGGCTTTAAACTTGAATAAATTGATATTATTGCACGAAAAAATCTATTTGCTTAAAAAACCAGTAAAACCACAAAGCAAATAAAAGCATAATTAGTTACGTATATTTCAGGAGTATATAACTGTATAACTTAAATAATAAATGTTTAACTATAATAAATGTATAACTTTTATAACTAAACTTGGGGGTTGCTGTAATATATCTATAACGTGTTTGCTATAAAGACACAGTGACCTCCAGGAGATTAAGGAATGTATCCAGAGATATTACTTTGTTCTGCTAATAGGATGCTAGGCACTAACTGTATCACAATTACCACAGTAAGGAGGATTTCATAATAACGAACAGCCGCGCATAAAAATTTGGTTTAAAAATGATAATAATTGTAACAAATAAAAAATAAATTGCGGCAAGTTAAATAGAAATTTTGTTATTACAACAGTGGCATTATAATAATTTTGCATTTTATGTTCTTTTATTATTCTTATTATTTTAACTCCAATGTATTAAAAAAATTTTTGTCAGCAAGCGGTACACTTTTACGAAATTTAATTAGTGTCACCGGAAAGCAATAAAATTGACGCACGAAAATGGTTTATTTTATTCTGAAATCATTCTAGCTATGGAGTATGCGTGGGTAGAACAGAAAGAGTTTTATAAACACTAGTGATGGTTCTACCCTTTAATATCATGCTCCGGAGCTCCGGCTATTTAAAACAGAGAGAGCTCCGGAGTTCTGCCCCTTAAATTAGCGATTTTAAGATTATTAAAGGTGGAACGATACAGTTAGGATACCCTGTCGTTTTTGGTGTATAACTCGCGCCGTACGTGACGGACAGATGCAAACTATATGTTGGGTGAAAGGGTTTTTTTTTTCCGCTCAGTTCGGTATCCTTAACATTTTTGGTGTACTATTTCACGCCGAGATATGTTTCGTTGAAAAAAGGCATTTTAAAACAGTTTTTCCCAATTTAACAGAACCAGAGTTATTATTACGTAATAAAAATATAACACAAGTTAGATACACCAAATGTACATGCCCACAAAAATTTTCAGCGAAATCCCTACTATTGAAGTTTTTTAATTTCGTTTTGTTGCTAAAATTGTTAAAATAAAAAATAAAAACAAGTGATAGTAGAGATTTCGTTAAAAACTTTAAAACTGGCTCAAAATTATGGTCCAACTGCTGTGTTAAAAGCTGGGAACAAACTAATTTCTATTAAATGACTAAACTTTCATTTATATTTTTTGATTTGACGTCGGGAAACTACATTTAAAAACGTTTGTTTAAAAGGCCTTTTTAAGCAAATATCTCAGACGGAGCAGTAGCCGAGTGGTTAGAGCGTCAATCTCGAAATCCTGGAGCTCTAGGTTCGAGTCTCTTAAGGAAATATTTTTAACCTCAAAAAATGTTTTTTTTTAATTTTTAACTTTTTAATTAAAAACAGTGTTCATTATTCAATACTGTATTTAACCCCGAGTACGTGTTTTGAGGTGGTTTTGAGGTAAAACTGGTATATAGTCAGAATGCCCCCTATGGGGGGGTCGAACCCCCCTAGCGCCCCCCGGGGGGTTAAATCAAAAAACGAAGGTCGGATTCGTAATCAGGCCCCCGAAAACCCCCGAAAACGTGTTTTGGAGAAAATCGGCAAAAATTTTGCAACTGTATCGTTCCACCTTAAGTTTAAAAAACATTTAAAGCTATTTTATCTGCGTTTGTAATACTATTTAGGGTAGTGCATTTAATTACTGCGTTGCGTCACAAAAGTTTCACTGTACGAAAGTGTTTTTTACTTAATTAAATTAGTTTTTAAAAAAAAATGGAAAATTGCCGAAATTAAAAATGTACATTTAATTTCGGCACTTTACAAACAATCGATTGTTTCTCAGTAAAAAAATCATCATTTTCAAAAATTTAAAAGCCTATCATTATCTTCAGACAGTTTTCTTTAATTTAAGCTTCTATTTGTTGTTCAACGTGTAACTGGCAAAAGGTTACAGCTAAAATGCCAAATGGTATCAAAATGAGCAAAATTTAGGAAAAAAGTGCATTTAATTTCGGCACTTTTTAAAAGGACCCCCTTAATCGAGTTTAAGTGCAGTGCTATGACCCCTACACATTTCAACGTTGTCTTTTAACTATTTACAACTACAATTTAACACCCGACCACTTAATTCAATCCGTTTTTACCTACAGCATATGAGTGCCGAAATTACACTATTTTATTTTAAAACGATTGCTCACCACAGACGCAACGTAGAACCACGGGGACTAAAAATTTAGAAAATAGACTAAATTTTACCAGGACAGTTTAATTTTTAAACCAATTTATTGCGTAATCATGAAATGCCCATGTTCTAAAAACGACTAACAAATTTATTTTTTATAAATCACACAATTTCACATAAAAATATCATAACATAACAAATAAAAAGCTCACTACAGTCAATTACATATAATTAGTTCTCATTTGAGCTAACAAACGTTGTATTCCGTCTAGGATTACCAAAAATATAGTCCAAAATTAAAAATGCCCAATTGGGAAAAGTGCCGAAATTAAATGCACTACCCTATTTGTAGCGTTTTAAATAAGTTTTGAAAAAAATTTTATTTTCAAAAAAATTTTCACAAAATTATCTATAAAATTATAAAAAGAAACACAGTCGATAAAACATTTATTGAATACATTCTACGTGACGTTTCGATTGTATCGCACAATCATCATCAGACGAACTAAAATACAAACAAAATTAAATTTTGAATCCAATATATAATTATAATTACGGAATAAATGCAAATAGGATAAAATAAAGGAATATATGAATACTAAAAATATTAAGACAAAGCGAAAAATCCATATAACTTAATAAACATACAATTTTCAAAATAAAATTTTTTAAAGGTAAAAAAAATTATACAATATAAAATTAAAATATTTATAAAATATGGAATAAAATAATACAAGAACTAATTTTAAAATATGTGTTAAACCCGATAGATTAAATTTTTAAATTTTTTAAAAGCAGACTTAAAGATACAGTATTAAACTAGATTATTATTAAAAACGTTTATAGTGAATAAAACTAGATTTTGACCAGGAAAAAAAATTTTTATTGTATAATTGAAACGAAAAGTTTTATTTATTTAAAACTTAAAAAAAAACTTTGTTAAGTAAGAATTTTAAACGGAAAAAATTTTTTGTATAAACAATCTATAGTAATAAAAATAATAAAACCTAACAGACGAAAAATATATGACCTACAGTACAGCAATGATAAAAAGAAATGAAACAGACAAACTATTGAAATATTAAACACAAAACTGATAATTTATAGCAACTAATTAATAAGACACATTTTATAATTTGAACAGAAAAAAGGAGGTGAAATTTAAAAAAACGCCGAAAAGAAAAGCAGGTTGGTAAGACAAAGAAGTACTGTAAAAATGCGCGCGCGTATAAAAAGGTGGCTGGGAAAAAGAAAATTGTTGTAAAACAAGAGGAATTAAGTAAGAAGTAAAAACAAATATATTTAAAAAAGTTTTAAAGGAAAAGAAGAAATATTTTTGTTAAGGGAGGGTTTATTCTGCTCAATAACAATACTTTCTTTAATTAACAGCTCAAAATCACTGTTACCTCTACAAACAACAGAAAAATCATCAATACTAGCCTTGTAGCCACAATTAAGAACATGATCTAAAATAGCCAATTCTCGGTGTACAGTAGGGTTTCCGGTAAGAGCTGAAATTCCCAAATGTTCCGACACTCTGGTATGTAGATGACGGAAGGTTTTACCCGTGTAGCTGGTACCGTTGCAGTTACCGCACTTAAAATTATAAACCACACCAGAGATCAGACGTTTGGGAATTTTATCCTTTATCCGAAAAAACTGACCGACACGATTTTTAGAGCAAAAGACTATTTTACAATCTACCTGAGGAAGAGATTTTAATAAATGCCTAACCTTAGTACGAATTTGTAAAGACAATACTCCTAAATAAGGTAAAATTAAAACGACCGGACAAGAAGGTACAGAAAATATTGTTTTAGATAAACGAGATGAGCCAAACATTTTATTAAAGAATTTTTTAATAACTAAATCGCATAATGACATTGGATAACCATTTTTCTTAAGCATGTCTTTTAACCTAACCACTTCAAGATGTATTTCATTAATATTACTACAAATAGAAAAAATCCTAAATAATAAAGTTGAAACAAGTCCTAATTTAAACGAATTTGGAATAAAACTTTCGAAATTAGTATAAACACCACTAAAAGTTGGTTTGCGATAAACAGAAGTAATAAAACACTCAGACGATTTTGTGATTAAAACGTCCAAAAAAGGAAAACGGGAGTCAATTTCAAATTCGGATGTAAATTTAATTGAAGAATGACGTGTATTCATAAAATCCAGAAAAGAATTTAGGTGATTTTGATGACGAAATAAAAGAAAAATGTCATCCACGTAACGCCGATAAATAAAAGGTACGAAATTTTGCGGGCATTCCTGCAACCAACGATGTTCATTTAAAACCAAAAAGCGATAGCTAATAGCGGTCCAAGCGGAAACCCCATGGCGACCCCGTCACATTGTCGATAATAAGAACCATTAAAAATGAAGACCATATTTTTAGTTGCTAAATGTAAAAGAGTTCTCAAATCTGAAACTGAGAGGCCATGAATGCTTATATTAGAAGCGTGAACATGATCAATAATGAGTTCAATCGTTTTACAAATATACCTTTAGATGAAACTAGATCATGTTTTTAAAATGATGATAAAACTATGATGAAATGATGAAACTAGATCCGGCTATTTTAGATCATGTTCTTAATTGTCGCTACAAGGCTAGTATTGATGATTTTTTTGTTGTTTGTAGAGGTAACAGTGATTTTGAGCTGTTAATTAAAGAAAGTATTGTTATTGAGCAGAATAAACCTCCCTTAACAAAAATATTTTTTCTTTTCCTTTAAAACTTTTTTAAATATATTTGTTTTTACTTTTTACTTAATTCCTCTTGTTTTACAACAATTTTCTTTTTCCCAGCCACCTTTTTATACGCGCGCGCATTTTTACAGTACTTCTTTGTGTCTTACCAACCTGCTTTTCTTTTCGGCGTTTTTTCAAATTTTACCTCCTTTTTTCTGTTCAAATTATAAAATGTGTCTTATTAATTAGTTGCTGTAAATTATCAGTTTTGTGTTTAATATTTTAATAGTTTGTCTGTTTCATTTTTTTTATCATTGCTGTACTGTAGATCATTTATTTTTAGTCTGTTAGGTTTTATTATTTTTATTACTATAGATTGTTTATACAAAAAAATTTTTCCGTTTAAAATTCTTACTTAAAAAAGTTTTTTTTAAGTTTTAAATAAATAAAATTTTTTGTTTCAATTATACAATAAAAAATTTTTTTTCCGGTCAAAATCTAGTTTTATTCACTATAAATGTTTTCAATAATACTGTATCTTTAAGTCTACTTTTAAAAAATTTAAAAATTTAATCTATCGGGTTTAACACATATTTTAAAATTAGTTCTTGTATTATTTTATTCCATATTTTATAAATATTTTAATTTTATATTGTATATATTTTTTTATTTACCTTTAAAAAATTTTATTTTGAAAATTGTATGTTTATTAAGTTATATGGATTTTTCGCTTTGTCTTAATATTTTTAGTATTCATATATTCCTTTATTTTATCCTATTTGCATTTATTCCGTAATTATAATTATATATTGGATTCAAAATTTAATTTTGTTTGTATTTTAGTTCGTCTGATGATGATTGTGCGATACAATCGAAACGTCACGTAGAATGTATTCAATAAATGTTTTATCGACTGTGTTTCTTTTTA
>JASAMX010028661.1:0-11742 GCA_030248175.1 Microlaimidae sp. YZB2_3
ATGGCGCCCGAAATAAACTGCTTCTTTAATAATTGGCCCATCGGACTAAAATTTAGAAATGATGTAGCGCAGGTGCCAAGAAACTTATACATTCCAATTTTTAAATAGATATGTGTTGTATTAAAAAAAAGTCCGTTTCGGAGGCCATAGAACGCCTGGTGATGCCCGGAACGGATTGGTCCTTTAATACAAAACATATATACTTCAAAATGCTCCTTTCATTAATACAAAACATATATACTTCAAAATGCTCCCTTAATTATTACCATAAAATTAAAATTTTTGTACTTTAAATGATTTTTTGTGACTTTTGAATTCCTTAGACATAATTAATACCTTCAATTATATAAACATGTTCAATTTTTCTTTAATTTCTGTGCTTAAAATAGAAAGTAAGAAATCTTAAGTCAGTTCATTACATACGTCTTTTTTCTTCAATCCCCTTGGTTTTTATGATGCAATCCCTAAAAACAAACCGTTTTGCAAATTCCCTAAACTCAATCCCGATTTGATATAGTTGAGTCCAAAGGAGCGGTATATTTTGAAACCACGTAACTTTTGACCTTTCCGGTTGCTCAATTTTTTCACCGTCCCAACGTTTGTCCCGCCGCTCGGCCGAAATTTAACAAAAACAAATGATTGACAATGCAGACAGAGATAACCATCGAAGAGCGTGTTTACAGACACACCGTGGGATGCTAAATACCCAATTCTTTGATGATTCAAAAAATCAGAAAGAAAAACACCCGAATTTCAATGGGAAGCCCACCCGACAGTCTCCGAACCTTTGGAACCGCGGAGCCAAGAAACCGACCTGGCTCCGAACAAAAAATAGAGAAATCTTGGAAGACTTTAACGAAATGTATTGGTATATAAAATTATATATAAGTTTTACCTAGTGAGATGACTTTTGCAGCCAATACCACTTTTCTAAGTAAAGAATCCTAAAACAATGTAGAAGATACGGTTATCGTAAAAACATTCAGTAACTGATATTAATGGTAAAATTAAGTTAAAATAATACAATCAGTGGTATTACCACTGCATTTTGCATTTGTTGCCATAAATACAAAATGTCATCATAAAACAGTGAATCGAAAAAAAAAATTTACTGTTAATTTTTATTAAGAAATTTTAAAAAAGCATAATAGTAACGAAGAATTAAACACAAATGATATGGACTAGAAATTTTTTTAAGCCGACATTTTAACAAAAAGTTGATTTAGACGATAAATATAAAAATCATATATATCACATATACATAGTTAACGTTAATTCTATATAATAATAAAAAGTTTTTATATGCCAACCGTACTGTTAGCGAGATATGCTGATCAGAAATTTTTTTGCAATCCATATCATTTTGTATACACCTTATTTTTTGTTGTTTTAGATGGTTATTATATTGTATGCATATTTCTATTATACCGTAAAAAAATCCACGACTAGAATTAGCTTACGATTAATTGAATCAAGAATATATAACACAAGAGAATGTCCGACTGTGCACTAAATTTTTGACCAAAATTTTGCGAGAAAAGTCGCACTTTCGAATTCGTGTGCGACTTTTCTCGCGAAAATCCGCCATTTTCTGCATTTTTCCCGCGCTGCGATTTTTAAACAGTGTTAGTTTTATCGCAGTGGGGACTGCGACTGCTTTTGCAATCTATGCTACTTTATTCGCACTGCGATTATTTTCGCTTTGCGAGCCTGGCTGCACAACAAAAAAATAAAAACAAAGCGGAGCGAAAATTTTTTGTTCAAATGAGTAAAAGTCGTTTTCTTTACCTTAAGATGTTAAAACGTGCAAAAAAGTCGCAGTCACCACTGGAAGACAACTTACACTTTGTTAAAAATTGCAGCGCGGGAAAACTAGCAAAAAATGGCGGATTTTTGCAAGAAAAGTCGCACACGAATTTAAAAGTGCAACTTTTCTCGCAAAATTTTGGTCAAAAATTTAGTGTACAGTCGGACATTCTCTTGTGTTATATATTCTTGATTGAATGATTTAAGGAGGAACTAATTAATCCAACTGAAAAAATATTCACTGATCTGGACCGCTTGTATAATAAAAAAAATTATTCGGTTCGGAAATTTATTTTTTTTTAATTTTAATATTAGTTTTTTTCTGTCTAGTCAAGTACTGGGTTTATATTTCTTCAAGCTTTTGTGATGATAAGTGATTTAGGGCAACTCTAAAAGATTACAAACACTTAAACGAAATAGCGACAATTAGTTATATTCAAAATGTAGATTGAAAATAATAAAATATTCGATCTTGTTTGTTTAAAACTGTTTTAGTTCTGATTTTTAATTTTAATTTTAATTTTCACTTTTTAATTGCACTCCAAAGTTTGTAATGAATACCTGCTATACTGATTGAAATCGAAGCAAAATCTGATAAGAAGAGTTATAAAATCCATCACAACATTTTCAGCGAACAACTTACAATGATTTGTAAAATATAATTGGAGTTTAACCTTTGTTTTGTTGGCTAACAAGAGAAGCACACAAAATGCTTTAATTAAAAATCATAACAAAAACAATATTATATGCTTTTATTAAACCTTTTTAAGCTGAAAAAAACGACTAACAAATAGTTTTAAATTTTTGAAAGTTTTCAGCTTATTTTAACACCAAAATTGATTATAATTTTAAAATAACCTTTATACATCGTAGTTTTGAATTTATTGCTTATAAAAAATTCAATAAAATAAGCCATAGCATTATTTCGGCCACCTCTAAAAAACCGCATATGAAGTATAGGTTAGACTTTAAAACTAAAAGATAAAATACAACAAACAAGTTTTGCATATCAATTTAATATCGATCAGTCTTTTTATCTTTGAACAAAAAAAAGTAAAATTATAAGTCCCATTATAAATTTTATATTTTTTTTAGTTTAAGAGCGTGCAAATAAATAAAAATGCAATAGCTTGTGCGAAAAATTTGGTATAAACAATATTTTTTGGAACAAACTGATATTTTATGGCAAAATCAGTGTTTTTAACTAAGAATATTGCTATAAACTGATAAGATTTTGAATTAAATTTTATATTGCTGTATATAAACTTAGTTAGGAACCGTCAGCTGCAGCCCATTCGGGGTGCGTAGTAAACTTTCACAGCTTGTACACAACTTAGTATATTAGTACCCAACTTAGTACATTAACTTAGTTCACCCAACTTAATACATTTTTATTTCTGTACAACTTTTAGTTTAATATTACTGCTCTTGTGTCAAAATCTCATATTTTTAACCAAAATTTGTCAGAAATTTCGGGTGATTCGTCATTTTTAAGCTTTCTACAAATGATAAAATCTACTTTATGACAAGGAAAATATAGCAAAACTGAAGAATCTTAACAGTTCTTTAGGTATGATTTGTAGTTTTTTTCTTTTAGTTTTGAAGTTAGCAATTTTGTGTTATAAATATTTTAAATACATAAGTCTTTTGACAGCGTTACCGGTAAGAAATAATCTATATAATTTGCCGTTAAATTAACTATATATTTTATTACAATGATTCATATATAAATAAAAGGAAAATAATTTGAAAATTGCACTTTATTGTGCTATAATTTTTAATAGACCTTAATTGCCTGTTTAGTTGATGAAAAGAAATTTATATGAATCATTTTAAAACAATTTTTGCTGGTTAAAATATTTTTTATTTATAGTCTCTGAAATATTTTTCAAAACTTAATCATGAAACATTTTTTTTAAATTCGCCCTAAAAAATTAAGCAACTATGAATATGTACCAAAGAACGGTGTAAATCGTCGAAAAATTTGTTAAAGGTTAAGCTTAAACTTAAATGTTAAAGTTTTTTGAAATTAATTACAAAATATGAATTTAAAACAAAATATTAAATCATTTTCTTATTATATTTTGATTTTAGTGTACGTTTATTGTTTTGCTTTAAAAATTTTATAACACACTGTAAACAAATAGTAACATGCATACAAATATATGAATAAAACTGTCGTTTTTTTACTTTTAATGTATAAGTTAGTTAAATAATTAAATTTTTTAGTAAGACTACTTGATTATCTCAAAACGTAACGAATAAAAGTAGAAATGTTCATTATCTTTTTTTTTGTTTTACTGTTTTAATGATTTTGGTTGAATATTTGGAACATGGTCTCTGAATTCGTAAGTTGACCGATGGAAGCCGCCACCAAAGTTTTGCTAACTTAGAATCACGAGAATGGGAATGTAAAATCAAAACTTAAAAAAACGCTTTGAGCTCTGGTTAAGGCTTAGACTTAGCTTTTAGAAATATTAAACGATCGGCTTTAAGTTTCTCACTTCAGGTTCCAATTTCCCCGATTACGGTTTCACTTTTTGGGATCTAAATTTTCAGAATGGACTTTTTTAAATACCCTTGTCAGTGTGTTTTTATTAATCTATTGCGATTAGGAAGATAGATAACATGCCAACCCATACAAATATGGTAATTCATGGTTTAGAAATTGTCTTCCAGTTCCAAGTCACAAAACCATAACGAACGGGTTATTTACGCTGCTGTAAATGTAATGGTGGGTTTTCAGGATTATTTTTTTCAAGCGTACATTTGTTAGTATATTTTGTTTATTTTCATGTAACTCATGCCACTCCTTTATGATTTGTGAATGACCGTTTTAAAATAACACATATATAAGTATGATAACATTTAGCGAAACAGTTAATATACATCTTTCCTTGATTAAAAAAAACTCATTATGTTTCCCGATTGGTACATACAATTTCAAGTGCAGTTTTAACTAGCTTATGTATGTTTCCTGTTATTTTAACAAAATAAAATTCAATTCAATTCAATTCAATTCGCAAACAAACTTTAACATCATGCTAAAAAATAGTGTGACGTTCAAGAATTAAAGAGACTCATAATAAAGCCTTTTGGATCGAAATGTCCATGCTTTTTTAAAACTGATTAAAGTTATTTCAACAGTGAACAATTTATGTTTCCAAGGTTTGTAAGCAATAAATAAGCAGTTTTAGGCAATAAATTATTAACTATTGTTATTTTAAAGCTTTGCAGCTAGTGAAATAATTACCTGAATCGGTAATAAAGGCATTATAACTCAGTATTCATAATGCTTAGAATTATTGCTTACTAATATAGATTCTTCTAACAAAGACCGACCGACCCATTGTTAATATATAAATGTATGTTTTTAAAATTTATCTACTTAATATTAATTTATTGTAGATATTTACTTTTTATAACTAATAATTTTAATAAAAAACTGTTGGTTGCTCTAAGAAAGCAATTTAATCAATTTCTTATACAAAACAGAAAATTTTAAATGGTCTGATAATATTTAAAAATTAGGGCTCACCTGCTTAAGTTATATTAACAGGATGTGAAATTGTGAAGTGAAATTAAGTGACGATATTTCTTCAAAAATCTGTTGATGCATCCAAAATTATATTTATACCTTTTTTAACAAACATTACTAATTACACTAAAATGATTCAACAAAAGTAGTTATGTCAATTATTTTTACCCATGCGCATATTTTGATTTTGAAAAAATAATTAATAATATATTGTTTTCTAAACACCTGAAGTTAGGTCCTTTTTCAATTAAATTTATATTACGTAAGTTTCCTTTCCTTTTCACAGAACTAAAATTTAAGTTAAAAAAGAGATCCTTTCAAAATAAATTTTATTGCAGAAGATTTTTACCGTTATTTACTGCGCAATTTAAGATTAAAAAAACTTTATTAGTTATTTTTTTGCACATTAAAATTTTTGGAAGCAAAACCGTTTTCTCAATTTGTACAAAAAATATCTTGGATTTCCCTCTTTTTTGAAAAATTGTTTGTTTTATTAAACATTGTATTGGTGAGAAATCGCAAAATCTAATGCAAAATTAATTAATTAATTGTTATCTGAATATAATTTGATAAGCCATATCAGCTCAACTACAATGCCAAGAAAATACCTAAAGGTTTGCTAAATATTCGATTCAGGAAGCAGAAGTCTTATTGTTTGCATCTATTGTACTAATAAACTTCAACAACTCGTGTCAAACATCTTAATACCTTGTGCTATTATGTCCGCCTATTTTTTCTTTAGCGAGAACCACTCGAGACATGTAGAATGAAGACGCGTGCAACAATGCCAGAAAGGTTATAACAATCCCAGCTAATTGTAGTATTACTTACTGAGCTATATATCTACCCAATTACGAAAAAAATACACTAATAATATTGTTTTTGAAAGTCTTTAAAAAATATAAAATAAAAAAAGCCAAAACATTTTGAACCGAAGTTCTTGGCAATTAATATATTATATCAATCCAAGTTAAACTGTGATGTTTTTGCGGAACCAAATTGAAATTTTTGATATACACCTTAATCGACAGGCGTCCAACATAACATATATAAACCAAATCTATCTGTAACTGTTGTAATTAGAAATACAGTAACTTGTTTGTTACAATGATTTTTTGTTCTGTTACAATGATTTTGTACAATAAAACTCCAGGTTTTATATTTATAAGTTAGGAAGGAAAGACGGAAATTATTAATATTGCAGTTGTGTTGTTTTATTTTTACACGGAGCAATGTTCAAAACTCAGGAGTGAACTGCATGATCTGTTAAGAGTATTTTGGGGTTGTAATTTTTAATCCGCCAATAATCAGCTCACTTGAGCATTTCAATAATAAATTTGTTCGAGAGTCAGTTTAAATTAAAGTTTTTTTGTTGTATTTAACTACTTAAACTTAAAGTAACCAGTAAACCAGTAAAAGCAAAAAAAACCTATTATCTCACTCAAACATTATTATTACTCAAAATTATTCATTAAGAAAAATCTTGATGAATTAAAAAAAATTCAATAAATCAATTAACGAGCAACAATATTTTAGATTGACTGACTATCACATCAGGAAATATTGACCCTAATTGGCTTATCTGAATAGAAATAGCCAATTGTTTTTTTTTCTTTTGCTAATTAGAATCAAAAATACGTTTGTTTCGTATTTACCATATGTTTTCGGTTGCATTATTTGTTTCTGGGTGATTAGCACTTTCTTAAGAAAGCTCTCCGAACTGTTAATGATTTGCACCTGCTATTGGCCCAACTTTTCTGGTGTCAATCCACTCCCGGAAATCCGATAGGCCGTAATATTCTTCTCTCGACCAGACCGGTCATCTTGCTCTTGGTCATTATTGAAAATCGAGAAACCCGATCACTGCTTCTGCCGCTCAAAAAAAAGTTCTGTGATTTACAACCCCGAGGGCGATTTTTTTCCGCCCAACTTTTTGCACCCACCTGTCCCGCAGGAGTAGGTTAAACTTTAATCCGACGGCGTTTTTTTTTTGGAATTCAAAACTCTCGCGGGGTGGTGGAGTCGTGGTTGGCCACGCCCATCGACTCCGCGCTCATTGGTCGGTCGTTTTGTCAGCTGCGCGGGGCCTCTACTACGCGTGCGCACCCATTCATTCCCTCAGCGAATCTTAAAGGCGAGCGGAAGGAGGCAGGTGCTAGAAGAGACTGGTATTTTTTACGTATGCGCGCGGCGGCCAATTCTTCTCTATTACTGCATATGGTCTGTCGCTTTTCTCCGCCTAATAAAAGCTAATCGAGGAGCTCCGGGTTCCGGTTAACGCGTGAAAAAAACAAGCCGAATTAGCCGCACGGGACAGCATCTATATATATATATTCGGACGCTTTTCCCCCAATTAGCATATATATATATATATATATATATATACACGAACGTTTTTTACCCAATTATCCAGAATACTACCGAAATATATTAGATTGGACAGCGTAGTAGTCAGGGTCCACCAAATATATTGGACTGAGTAGCGTTTTGTCATGGACTCCTACGGTCAACGACCGGTTTCGGTAACGGCCCAGCAGTGCTTGGCGATTGTTTTGGCCAAGCCGGACGGTCGGGATCTACCGTCCTCCGGACCTTCGGCCACCAACTCGGCCAAGTCCACGGCGAACGGCTGGAAGATTTTCCAGAACTTTCAGGATGAAAATCGCGGCAGTTTCTGGAATCCGGCCCTGATTTTGAGGCCTCCTTGGGACTTAGGGAGTCAATTAACACCGAAAAGTAACCAATGGCGAGTCCAGTAGTTAACAACTAAGAAAGTTTCTCAAGAAAGTGCTGATCACCAGAAACGAATTAATCAACCAAAACATATGGTAAATACCAAAACAAACGTATTTTGATCTTTAATTAGCAAAAGAAAAAAAAACAATTGGCTATTTCTATTCAGATAAGGCAATTAGGGTCAATATTTCTGATGTGAATCCTGCGTAAATATAAATATTGTCTAAGCTAAATTGATTTATTGAATTTTTTTTAATTAATTATCAAGATTTTTCTAATGAATAATTTTGAGTAATAATAATGTTTGAGTGAGATAATAGGTTTTTTTTGCTTTACTGGTTTACTGGTTACTTTAAGATTAAGTAGTTAAATACAACAAAAAAACTTTTAAATTAAACTGACTCTAGAACAAATTTATTCTGAAAATGCTAAAATCTAACTCAAGAATGTATAAAATAAAGATTCCCAACCCCAAAATACTTTTGACGGGTAAGGTAGTTCACTCCTGAGTTTTGAACATTGCTCCGTGTAAAAATAAAACAAAACAACTGCAATATTAATAATTTCCGTCTTTCCTTCCTAACTTATAAATATAAAACCTGGAGTTTTATTGTACAAAATCATTGTAACAGAACAAAAAATCATTGTAACAAACAAGTTACTGTATTTACTAATTAGAACAGTTACAGATAGATTTGGTTTATATATGTTATGTTTGCAACATGTCAATTAAGGTATATATCAAAATTTTCAATTTGGTTCCGCAAAAACATCACAGTTTAACTTCAATTAATGTCATATTTTAATTGCCAAGAACTTAGGATTAAAAATGTTTTGGCTTTTTTTATTTTATATTTTTTAAAGACTTTAAAAAACAATATTATTAGTGTATTTTTTTTAACTTAATTGGGTAAATGTATAGCTCGGTAGGTGATCTACAATTAGCATTAAATCTCTTGTCTTAACCTTTCTGGCATTGTTGCACGCGTCTTCATTCTACATGTCTCGAGTGGTTCTCACTAAAGAAAAAATAAGCAAACATAATAGCACAAGGTATTAAGATGTTTGACACGAGTTGTTGAAGTTTATTAAGTACAATAGATGCAAACAATAAGACTTCTGCTTCCTGAAAAATGGATTGTTTGGCGAACCAAAAAGAATTTTGTTCGCATTATGCATTTAAGACTGGGGTGGTTTATCAAATTCTGTCGGGATGACAGTAATAATTAATTTTGCATTCGATTTCACCATTTCTCACCAATACAATGTTTAATAAAACAAAACAATTTTTCAAAAAAGAGGGAAATCCAAGATATTTTTTTGCTCTACAAATTCGAAAAAACGGTTTTGCTTTTAAAAATTTTAATGTTTTAAAAAACATTTAATAGAGTTTTTTTAATCTTAAATTGCGCAGTAAATAACGGTAAAAATCTTCTGCCAATAAAATTTATTTTGAAAGGATCTCTTTTTTAACTTGAATTTTAAGCTCTGTAAAAAGGAAAAGAAAGCTCCGTAATATGAATTTAAATGGAAAAAAGGACCTAACTTCAGGTGTTTAGAAAAGCGATATAATATTGATTAATTTTTCAAAATCAAAATATGCGCATGATTAAAAATAATTAACATAAGTTACTTTGTTGCTTCAATACATTTGCATATAATTGCGTAATGTTTGTTTGAAAATTTATAAATATAATTTTGGATGCATCAACAGATTTTTTGAAGAAGAATGGTCACTAAATTCCGCTTTCGCAATTTCACATCCTGTTAATATCATTTAAGCCAGTAAGCATCTAATTTTTAGATATCTGCAACCCATTTTTAAATTTTCTGATTTGTATAAAATAATTTTTTAAATTTCTTTATTTAGAGCAACCAACCATTTTTTATTAAAATTATTAGTTCTAAAAAGTAAATATCTAAAATCGATTGATGTTTGTCATTAAATAAATTTTAAAACGAAAAAAAATATATTAACAATGGGTCAGGTAAGGATATATGTTAGAAGAATCTATTCTAGTAAACGATAATTCTTTAACGCATTATGGATATTCAGTTATGATGCCCTTTACTACCAATTCCATTTCAATGTTTCACTAGCTGCAAAGCTTTAAAATAACAATAGTTAATAATTTATTTCCTAAACTTGCTCTTCTATTGCTTACAAACCTTGGAAACATAATTAATACACTGTTAAAATCATTTTAATCATTTTCTAAAAGCATAGACCATTGAGATCCAAAAGGCTTTTTTATCAGTCTCTTTAATTCTTGAAAATCCTCACACTATTTTTTAGCATGATGTTAAGACTATTCAATTGAATTAGAATTGAATTGAATTTTATTTTGTTAAAATTAACAGGAAACATACATAAGTGAAACTAGCTTGAATTGTATGTTAATAGGAAACATAATCGGTTCTTTTTTAATAAAGAAAGATGTTTGTGACTGTTTCGCTTAAATGTTATCATACTTATATATGTGTTATTTTAAAACGGTCATTCACAAATAATAAAGGAGTGGCATGAGTTACATGTAAATAAACAAAATATATTAACAAATGTACGCTTAAGAAAAAAATAATCCTAAAAACCCACCATTATATTTACAGCAGCGTAAATAACCCGTTGGTTATGGTTTTTTTAGCTAAAGAAAAAAAAAACAATTTCTAAACCATGCAGAATTACCGTATTTATTATGGGTTGGTATGTTATTATATTATTCCTAATCACAACGGATTAATAAAAACACACTGACAAGGGTATTTAAAAAAGTTCATAATGAAAATTTAAATCCAAAAGTGATAAATCAGGGAAATCAAAACCTGAATTAAAAATTAAAGCGATGGTTTAGTGTTAAAAGCTAAGTCTAAGCCTTAACCAGAGAGATTTAAAAGCGTTTAATTTTAATTTTACATTACAGGTTATCGTAATTATTCATTTGGCGAAGTTTTAATAACCACTTGCAGTTATTGATCAACTACGAATTCAAGAGCATGTTACAGAAAATATTCAACCAAAATAAGTAAACAGTAAAACAAAAAAAGATAATGAACATTTTCTACTTCTGGTTTTACGTTTTGAGATAGTAAAGTAGTCTTACTAAAACTCATTATTTAAGCTCGTTATCATTAAAAGTAAAAAAACAGATTTTATAAGTGTGTATACATGTTGCTATTTTGTTACGGTGTGTTATAAATTTTTAAAGCAAAACAATAAACACTATAAAATAGAATAATAAGAAAATAATTTAATATTTATTAAATTCATATTTTTGTAATTAATTTAAAAAAGTTAACATTTAAGTTTAAGCTTAACCTTTAACACAAATTTTTCAACAGTACACCGTTCTTTGCTACATATTCATAGTTGCTTAATTTTTAGGGCGAATTTAAAAAAAATGTTTCATGATTAATTTTCAAAATATTTTTCAGAGACTATAAATAAAAAATATTTTAACCAGCAAAAATTGTTTTAAAATGATTCATATAAATTTCTTTTAGTCGATTTTGAACAGGCAATTAATGTCTATTAAAAATTATAGCACAATAAACTGCAATTTTAAATTATTTTCCTTTTATTTATATATGAATCATTGTAATAAAATATATAGTTAATTTAACGGCAAATTATATAGATTATTTCTTACCGGTAACGAGCAATA
>JASAMX010028662.1:0-64832 GCA_030248175.1 Microlaimidae sp. YZB2_3
TTTTTTTTGGGACCAGGTTTTTTTCACCGCATCGGCTGTAGTGATGACGTCATCGAAAAACATTTTTTCCTAACCTTTTCAAAAGATAGCCAAGAGTCTAAGCTATGCTTCCATATATGTCCCGCACTTATTCCAAACTCCATTATGGATATATAACATTTCAAAGTTCGAGTTTTGTCGCCAGTCCGCATCATTTTTGTATAGACTATAGGTTTTCTATAAATACCAATGAATTTCAGTTTAGATGACTTCTGTAGAAAAATATCATTAGTTCTATTTCATCATACTTTTCCTCCATTTTAATTTCAACTACTCTAAAAATATTTTTAATTAATAGAACTAGTCCACCTCCTCGCCGCTGTTGTCAATCCCTTCGATAAACATTAAATTCTCTATTTTTGATGATCATTGCATTAGGAGTTGTTTCAATGAGCCATGTTTGACAAATAAAGCAGATATCAACCACACCATAGATGAGTTGGATGGTTTGTATTATATTATTCCTGTATATGCATTCTAGGTACGGGGTACTTGGAGCCATCGGAAATTTTTGGGAACTTAAAGCCACGAGCCATGAGAACTTAAAGCCTTCAAGAAAAAATTGGTTTGGGGTTAGATTTAGGCTTCGCTTAGGCTTAGGTACACGTTTTCAGCGATTTTTATTTTTAGCTCAAAGTTCACAACTTACGGTTCCAAGTTTCCCACCTACGGCTCCAAGTTCCCTATTTTTGACTCCAGGTTCCAGCTCCATGTTCCCAAGGCTCCATCGACCCTTAATCACATTCTAGAATCCATTATAGCTAACAGGACTGTGTTGTTTTGAAAATAACCTTCTAATTTGCCAAATTCAGTCTAGTTCTTTTCTATGTTTTTGTAATTTAGGAGTGGTTTACACATAACCAGTGCATTTAACAACAACAATGATTTTTAGAACGATTGGATTTTATGAATTTAGTATAAATCCCTTTTAAAATACTGCCTAAAAATTTCAATTTCACAATTATTTAAAACTGTTCAAGGTTAAAAACAATATAAAACACACCTAAACTTTAATTTCTAAGACAAAAGTTTAAAGTCGAAACTTCAAAACCAGAAACAGAGAGTTCAAAAAAATTTTTTTTGGTTTTTGGTATTGGGCTTTTGCCCTTAGACATTTTGGACAAAGTATGACGTTTATTCTAGGTATTTTGGGTGTCTTTATAGTGTTTACTACTATATTCTAGACATGGGTGTTCATAATTTTCTAGGTATGCAACCAGAAGACACGTACAGTATACGTAGCCAAGAAGGAAATCTATTTTTTGCTGGCGAGCACACGTTCTTCCCTGAAAATCAATTTGGAAACGCCCACGCTGCTTATAGTAGCGGTGTTATGGCGGGGAAAATCCTACTAGTAAAAGTGGTTTTTGGTGACAAAAATGAGGTGTGAATGAGTACAACGGTAACATAGTAATATTAATTGGACAAAATGAAAGTCGCTTACACATCAAAAGCTTTATCAAGAACGGTGCAGAGCCACAAGCAGGGAACTTGGAGCTATTGAAAATTTTCGGGAATTTGGAGCCATGAGAATTGGAAACTTGGAGCCTTTAAGAAAAAATTGGTTTATGCTTAGATTTAGGTTTCGCTTAGGCTTAGGTGAACGTTTTAGCGATTTTTATTTTCGGCTCCAAGTTACCAACTTACGGCTCCACGTTCCCCACTTACAGCTCCAAATTCCCTATTTTTGGCTTTAAATTCCAGTTCCAAGTTCCTTGACTAAATCACCTTCAACTTTTCCAAGTTTCTGGATCTTTTTGGACGGCTCAAAGTACTCTATTTATCGCTAAAAAAACTCGCATTTTCAAAGAAATAATACCACAAAAAATGAGTTAGAAAGTTGCACAGAAGTTACTGCTAGAAGCCAAGATAAACTGAGATTTTATACATAGACGCATATATAATATGCGTCAATGTATATAATTGGGATAAATTTTGCAAAAGTGTGAGGTGTACTTTGTTTTGTTTTATGAGATATTAATTTATTGAGAATTTGATATGATAAAAATAGGACGCAAATTTTAATTCTTATATTTATTTAAAAACCACTCTTATCAATCTAAAGAAATATTGCGACGCAAAAGGACACAACGTCAGTTTCGAATCGTGCAGTATTAAAAGAGGACGCAAAGAAGTGACTGCTAGTGCTTTATGCTTCTTTTTAACGTTTTTATTAGTTTTGTTTAATCCTGCGTTTTCAAAAATCTAAAGCTAAAGCTGATCTCAAATTAATAATATCACAGCTTTGTTGAGTCATTACTAACGTGTTTTTACTGTCAAATATAATAAACATGGAGTTTTTTTTGCGAAAAACATTCTGGTGATACCATTCTAACAATGCTGTATTTTTTGTGTTTTTTATTTGTAATAAATGTTGAAAATCAGCGATGATGCTATATTTTTTTAAAATAGCTAGATTTGTTTGCATCACTGTGCTTTTTAATTTTTAGAATTCTCTTTTTATTTGTATTTTTTTCTGATAAATTTCGTTTTCTATGAACAAATGAAATACATATATAAACGACAGAAAACATACAATATATAATTAATTAATGGTAAAAAAATCCAATCTGTAAAACAAGAATGTCACAGACTATGTAAATACAAAATTTACAATACAAAGCCAATAAATATTCTGTTACATTTTAATGCGCAAAATGTGTTTGAAAAAAGACTGAATGTGTTATCCATTGATTTTTTTTTTGAACAAAACAACCCAGATGATTTAAATGAAATTAATTTAATCCAGCATTTACACAAAACGAATAAAAAATGTGTTTCATACTTCTTTTTCTCTTTCTCGGCTATGATTACGGTCTCTAGTGAAAAAAGGCAAACTGTAATTTCCACCGACACCGACTAAAATCTACCGTATCCTACCGTAATTTTTCGTATTATGCAAATTTTAGCCTAAGCCTAAGCCTAACCTGCACATCAATATATAATTTGCTTTAATTTGAGGCGGTGTCGGTGTTGGTGTCGGTGGAATTTACAGTTCGTCTGAAAAAATCACTCCGCTGATTCATACCGGGGCTGACAAGTGACAACGTGTTTGCACCGCAGCGGCAACGTAAACGGTGTAAAACCGCTAGTCACTTTAGAAACAGGTTTAAGTTTTGTTTTTTAGAACGCAGATTGCATATATAACATACACATTTTATTATGTTGGCTAAATTTAGTTTGTAAAAACAAGTTGTGTAAAGGGTTTAAATTCAGTCAGTCTTAATTTCGGCTACTGACTATTGTGCTATACGCAAAAATCCAATAGCGAAATTGCGTAAATCGACGAAATTCATCAAGATCAATAGATACGATCTGTGTAGCCATACGCAGTTTATTACATGACTTTGCGCATGTAATGAATTGCATATGGCCGAAATTAAAACTGCCCAATTTAAGTCAGTTTTCGTATTTAATGAACCTCTCTAGCATAAAAAATTGTGGCCCGGTATTCACTGCAAAATAAATTGTAGATTAAAAGACTTTTACTCATTTTGTTTCAGTTTATCAGAACATCAGAGCAAAATATTTAGTGGTTTAATTTCAAGCAATAAAAAGTGTTTTTCGGCTTGCCTAATAATTTACGTTCAAATACACAAGCTGCACAAAAGATAGCTTAAAACAGTGTCCCAATGGTACAAAATCTTTTACAGTATTTTAGTATTGTTGTTGTTTTTAAGTTTTTAAAAGAACTGAATAAAACACCTGTATTTTTTATAATAAGTTGTTATTTCGCGGCGGAAAATGAACTCGCAATTTCGTGGTGGGTATAGGATCATAATTTTAGGACAATTAATTTTTTCACAATCTAAGAATTTAAGAAAAAAGTGTACCAAACTTTACAAAAAAACTAAATATACAAACAGAAAAAACAATAAATTTTAATATATTAAACTAAATTATTTTGGTAATAATATCTTTTGGTAATAATATTTTGGTAAATCTATAACATAATAATAAAGGGAAAAATATATGACTTCATATATTGCTTAGACACTTTGAATGTCCTAAGTAGGGCGCGCCTTATTATGAGCGCACTCTTATTAGGGCAATTGGATGTGTTAATTAGGGCCTCGTTTCTGAAAGTGTGGCTCTTATTAGGTCGTGTACTAGCTGTTGTTAGGGTGCATCCTAGTAAAAGCGCGCTCTAATTAAGGCAGGCCCTTATTAGAGCCATAGCGCCCTCTAATTAGATCCTTCACGATTTCCAAATAAAAAAGATTGTATAAGTCTGTTTTTATGCCACTTGTAATATAGATGTGATGATAGCTCGGTGGTATTGATTTTGCCTTTTACTGAGCAAGTGACGGTTTCAAGTCCCACGGACGATACACTTTTTAAAATTTTTAAATCTTATTTTTTGTTTTTTTATTTTTCTTTAAGTTTAACATTATAGCCCACCCAAAAAATAGTCGTTTATTTTTGTTATTATTTTTTGGAAATTATAGCATTTCGGACACCATACATAACATAAGAACACTAACGTAAATAATTTTAAAATTTTAATCCTGTTAAATTTGAGCTTAATACTAATCAAAAACTGAACACTACTTCGTTTATTGTTAGTTTTGTGAAAATAAGTTAAATACCTTATGCTTTTTTAATGATAAGATTTACTTGTGTATTAGATATAATACAAATAGTGAAATAGTCTTAATTTTAAAGAAAGAATATAAGGGAGCATGGAACAGTTGATTTTTCTAGAAAATCAATTTAATTAAAAGGACCATAATTATTTAGGGCCATACCATAATTTTCAGTAAAATAAACTTTTCGTACTTTTTTAATTTAAACAAAAAATAAATTGAAAAGCTAAACTATTCAATTGTTATGGTGTACAAAAGGCAATAATTTCTGAAAAACAAAAATAAACGACTATTTTTTTGGTGGGCTACTTATGTTAAATTAAACGAAAAATATTAAAACAAAAAAATAAGATTTTTTGTAAAGAAAAAATTAAAAAAATCTATCGTCCTTGGTTCTCGAACCCGTCACTGGTTCAGTAATAGGCAAAATCACTACCACTGAGCCATCACAGTTATTTTAATAGTCTCCTAAAACAGACTTATATAATATTTTTTCTTTAGAAATCGATAAAGTCTCTAATTAGGGTGCGCCATGGCTCTAATTAGGGCGGGCCCTAATTATAGCGCGTTCTTATTAGGATGCGCCCTAACAACAGCTATTACACGCCTTATTAAAAGCCACACTCTCAGAAACGAGGCCATAATTAGCACATTCGATTGCCTTAATAGGAGCGCGCTCTTGTTAAGGCGTGCCATACTGAGAGCAGTCAATGTGTCTGAGCAATATATGAAGTCACATACTTTTCCTTTATTATTATTTTATATATTTTAATAATATTTTGGTAATAATATCATTCCAACATGTTATTGAATTGTTTTAATTATAATCACTAAGAGTGTTTATTGTTCTAAACCCGCTTTTCGATTCTAAATATACAAACAAAATACACTAATGTACTAAATGTGTAAATCACTATTCGCGGTTGCTTAGAAGGAAAACCATTTTATTAGACGACATAATTTTAATATTTTGGTGGTTGTATAATCAGGATGGTATATAGCCCAAGAAAATTTCCGCCTGTTTTAAAATTTTTTGACCTAAATTTTCAAAAAAATAGCTTATATACGACTTATAATGAAAAATCCCTTTTTTCCTAATTCTTTCTGCCGCAAATATAGTTTTATGAAGAAAGAATCATCTCAAAATTAAAAAAAAACAACAAAATTTTTGTTCTTAATGCACTTCGGACAAATGAAGATGCCAAGCTTAAAATATAAATGATTGTACATCATATTTTAAAGCTTCACGCCTAAGTTGAACACTTTTCTTGTAGTCTTTAATTTCTAAGGGCCCATGTGTTTTGACTGTATCATTAACTAGAGCGTATTACGTAATAATTTTACAATTCTTGATTTATTTGCATGAGCCTTTTTCATAAAAACGTTTGTAAATTTTTATTTTACAAATCTCTTCCTACTTTTTGTAGAATACATGATAAAGCTTTTTCGACTTGTAATCCAAGGGGAGTATCTTTGCGCAGTGCTATGCGCTGATTGGCCGTTCGTTCACCGATTCTTTTCGTCGCGTTATATCCTCTATCATGTATTTTACAAAAAGTAGGCGGAGATTTGTAAAATGAAAATTTACAAATGTCTTTATGAAATAAGCTCAAGGTAAATAAGTTGAGTCATAAAGTTAGGTGTCGTTTACTAGAAACGCCTTCTTTTTCCACAAAGCAGTATAACAACAGAGCATCTTTTTCTTTTGAGCTTTCAATTGACAATTGGCACAGTTCTTACTCGGTGGATTGCATGTACAAATCACATTACGACCCGCTAAAAAATAAATTCTATAATACGTATGAGAATTAGAAAATAAACAAAAAAAATTGCTAAACTAAACAAATTATTGCCATAATTTCATTTTTAAAGTTATTAATTATAGCCAAGGTTATCAAAAAATCTTTAAAAACTTTTGGATGGTAATTAATCATATATTATTTTTGTTTGACAAAATGTTTTAACTGAATTCTTCTCTATTTTGCTTGCTTGCTATTTTTTGCAGGGATTCATGAAATCAAACATTTTTATGTGATTACTGATAAACCTACGTCAGTGTACTGATTGAATGTTCTGCATTTTAACTGAGTGTTATAATTTTTTTTTATGTGCATGGTCCAGTTTTTTTTATGTGCATGGTCCAGTACAGGTTTGTGGAACCGTAAGTAGGTTAAGGATTCTATTATGCTTAGAATTAGGATTAGGTTGTATACCGGTTTTAACAAACTTTAAAAAAACTTCAAGATTTAAGCTCCAAAATAAGTAATTCATCTTGTTTCCACAATTTTGTGCCATTCAGTATTAGATGTATTTTTAAAAAATTCCAGAAACAACTTAAATGGGCCAGAACAAAGGTAATATAAAGTTACTAAATAAATATTTTTGTTTTAATATTTCAAATATCATACCACAGTCCTTATACAGAATTGTAATACTTGTTTAATACATAAATTTTAAGCAAGAATTACTTCCCAACAAAAATGGTCATAAAACTTCTTCACAATCTTTCCATCACAAAACAGTCACAATTACAAAATAATCAAGCGTTAATAGAATTTTAGTTTAATATTGTTTAGTACTTTGTTTTGTCCTAAGAATTAAAACATTGTTAAAACATGAATTTTTATTGTGTATTTGTTTTCAAAATGAAATTTTAAAGCTGCATACATTAAACCTTCACGATGAAGGCTGGAAGAAAAACCTAAACTTCTTTACTGAAAACGTATAACATTGTTTTAGCTGTGGAAAACGCATTATTTATTTGAAACCATCGTGTTTAAGGACCGTTTTGTCGTGGAATCGTCGGCTAGTAGAACGGCCAGGGGTCTATTTCATAAAGACTTCTGTAATTGTAAATTAATAAACGCATTTCATTTCGTTTTATTTTATTAGTTAAAAAATACGTACGTAACTGTGGAATTTACGGAATTTACAGACATGTAATTTTTTAAATTCTAAACGCAATTTTATTAATATACTTTTTAATTAAAAGTACAGAAGAAAAATATGCGTATATTAATTTACAACTGTTAATTAATTACAAGCAATTTTATGAGATAGGCCCCAGAAGTAATTTAATCATAGTTAATAACTTAGTGTAAAAACATTTTTTTGAAAGAAAAAAAATTATAAGTACGTTTTTGATCAAAATAAAACGTAATTGAGTAACTAAGGTAATCATTTCATTCATATATTTTATTAAGTTCATATTTTTAACTTGATTTAAGGCCCATGTGAACAAACCCCCCCCCTAATACTAGGAAATCCCGTTTTTTTATGTGGTTTCGTGTTTTTTGGTTTTGTTAGATTTGTTACAACTTTAATTTCTTAGTTATTGTTGGTTTTGTTAACCTAGTTGACCTTGTTTACCTTGTTTGTTTGTTCGACCTTGTTGGTTTTGTTAGCCTAGTTGACCTTGTTTACCTCGTTTTTTTTGTTGGATTTGTTAGCCTAGTTGACCTTGTTTACCTTGTTTGTTTTGTTGGATTTGTTAGCCTAGTTGACCGAGTTGACTTTGTTTGTTTTTTAAACCTAGTTGGATTTGTTAGCCTGGTTGACCTTGTTAACCTTGTTGACCGAGTTGACCTAGTTGACCTTGTTTAGTTTTTTCGAACCCAGTTGGACTTGTTAGCCTTGTTGACCTAGTTGACCTTGTTTACCTTGTTTGTTTTTTAAGCCTTGTTGGATTTATTAACCTAGTTGACCTTGTTGACCTAGTTGACCTTGTTAGTTTTTTTTGATTTGTTAGCCTAGTTGACCTTGTTTACCTTGTTTGTTTTGTTGGATTTGTTAACCTAGTTGACCGAGTTGACTTTGTTTGTTTTTTGAACCTAGTTGGATTTGTTAGCCTAGTTGACCTTGTTAACCTAGTTGACCGAGTTGACCTAGTTGACCTTGTTTATTTTTTTGAACCTAGTTGGACTTGTTAGCCTAGTTGACCTTGTTAGTTTTGTTGGATTTGTTACCCTATTTGACCTTCTTTACCTTGTTTGTTTTGTTGGATTTGTTAACCTAGTTGACCGAGTTGGCTTTGTTTATTTTTGGAACCTAGTTGGATTTGTTAGCCTAGTTGACCTTGTTAACCTAGTTGAACGAGTTGACCTAGTTGACCTTGTTTATTTTTCCAACCTAGTTGGACTTGTTAGCCTTGTTGACCTAGTTGACCTTGTTAACCTTGTTGGTTTTGTTGGATTTGTTAACCTAGTTGACCGAGTTGACCTTGTTTGTTTTTGTAGCCTAGTTCCCAGAGTGGACAGAGTGGACAGGAAGCTGCGCTCTTGAAACAAACATGATTTTTTAAAGATTAATTTTCAAAACACCCTACATTATTGGCTTTTCTTTCCATACTGTAACTTTAGCTAGTCTGGATAATGCCCACTTTAAAATCACATTATAAAGTGAAGGTGGACTCAAAAACGTTTTGGTTTTAAACTTATTTTGTGGTGTTAAAATCTTACACATGGCCAAACTATACTAAGCCTAAGCCTAAGCCTAAAGTCTATGCCTAAGCCTAAGTCTTAGGCTAAACTAATGGTTTAAATGTTAATCTCTTACACATGTGCAAGCTTTCCTAAGCCTAAGCCTAAGCCTAAGGCTAAGCCTAAAGCCTAAGCCTAGGTCTTAGGCTTAACCTAAGGCTAAGCCTATACCTAAGGCCATAGTCTAAGCCTAAGGCTATGGTCAAGTCTAAACCTGTGTGTGTGTGTGTGTGTGTGTGTGTTTATGCAAAAGGCTGTTTAATTTATCCTAATTGTTGCCTGGTTAAAAATTCCACTGCCTGTTTTTTCCCAAAAACCTACAATTCATTAATTTTGATTTTGGTATATTCTGCAGTGTTGCAACACTAAACAGTTATTTAGTTGACTTGAATTGTTTTCAACTTTAATTCTGTTTTTTATAATTTGTATTTAATTTTTAAACAAATATTTACCTGCTAGGAAAATTGGTATGTATAGCGTATCCCTTGAGTTGACCTTTTTTTGCTTCCTTTGCTAATGCGTTGTAGGTAGATTCTCCAACAAGTTGTTTAAAATTTATTGGATGGAAGATATATGATTTTAGATAGGCCAAACTAATCCACCTATCATCGTAGACGGAGTGTCTCTTTAAACTGTTTGACGAGAGTATGATATTTCGAACTGATTTGCACTTTTATTTAACTTTCAAATAATTTCTTAATTTTTTTTAGAATCGGCTGTGCAAAAGCGCACTTGCGCCTGTATGTGTATGTGTGTGTGTGTGCGCGCGCGTGCGTTTGTGCGTTTGTGTGCGTGTGTGTGTGTGTATGTGGTTGTGTGTGTGTGTGTGTGTGTGTGTGTGTGTGTGTGTGTGTGTGTGTGTGTGTGTTTCTGTGTGTGTGTGTGCATGCGCACGCGTGCGTTCGTGCGCGCGAGCGCGCGTGTTGTGTGTCTGTGTGTGTGTGTGTGTGTGTGTGTGTGTGTGTGTGTGTGTGTGTGTGTGTGTGTGTGTGTGTGTGTGTGTGTGTGTGTGTGTGTGTGTGTGTGTGTGTGTGCGTGTGCGCGCATGCGTTCGTGTGTTTGTGTGCGTGTGTGTGTGTTTGTGTGTATGTGCGTGTGTGGGTGCGTGCGTGTGTGTTAACAAGGTCAACTCGGCCAACTTGGTCAACAAAGTCAACTCGGTCAACTAGGTTTATAAGGTCAACTCGGTCAACATGTCTAACTAGGTAAACAAGGTCAACTAGGTTAACAAGGTCAACTGGGTCAACTAGGTTAACAAGGTCAACTCGGTCAACAAGTCTAACTAGGTAAACAAGGTCAACTAGGTTAACAAGGTCAACTGGGTCAACTAGGGTAACAAGGTTAACAAGGTCAACTCGGTCAACAAGTTCAACTAGGTAAACAAGGTCAACTAGGTTAACAAGGTCAACTGGGTAAACAAGGTAAACTCGGTCAACTAGGTAAACAAGGTCAACTAGGTCAACAAAACTTTGGAGTAAGAGGTACCTAGTTATTTTTAACTCGGTACTTTTTTCTGAAACCTTGTTTGGGGGGGTTTTGTTCACATGGGCCGAAAAACCATTCTGATTTATTACTTCTCGAAACTAAACCAAAGGTTTAAATTTAAACATTTAGTTACCCAGAGTAACTTTCTGCCAAATATTATTAAAATTCGTCTTCTTTTTTATGACTAACTGCAAATTGGTGTCTCCATTTTTAAAATTAGGATACTTGTTTTTTAAATTTTCCATGTTCAATGCTAACATATAGTTTTTACATTGTTTTAAATCGAAAAAATTTTTAATCAAACTAAACTATAATCTTTAAATATTTTTTAGGCTACGGGAATGTCGCCCCGAAAGCGTCTGAAACCAGAATATTCTGCATATTTTACGCGTTAGCCGGAATTCCTTTATTTATGCTAACAGTGGCTGACGTGGGTCGCTTTTTCTGGGACGGTATCGTTGTAATGTCACCAGTCCAAGATAATAAATAATTTTAGATTTTTTTTTAATTAGAGTAAATAACTTAAATTCGGCCAGGTTTTAATTTTGGCTTTAATTATTTTTACCATGCGTTAAATTATAAAATGAACCGTGTATGGCTGAATACATCGTACTGTCCAGTGGCCTAGCCAGGATTTCATTTGCGGGGGCCGTCTGGGGGGAGAAAAAGTGCCACAAAAGCGACGCGCAGCGCCGCCGCTTGCGCCGCGTAGTGGCCGGCGCCTGCCGACGCGAAGTGTCGGCCGGGGGGTCTTGGGGGTGTCCCCCCAGCCGCCGGAGGCAAATTTTTTTTAAAATTTGCACTAAAACTTGCTTAAAAATGGTCCCCTGGTGTTTGCGTGAACATACATTTTACTTTCGTTTTTTTTTACCTAATTTCTGCACAATTATGTCTGATCTTCAAAATTATCAGGCGAGGAAATTGTATATAACACAACTATCTATTTTCTGACGTCTTTATATTTTGCGAATGAGTATGGTGTAAATTATAATAACAAAAAATATTACTAATAATATTAATTTTACTGTATAAATATAAATCTGACCTTCCCGCGTAGCGGGAAAATTTTTATAATGATTAATTTCTGATTTTAGAATACATTAAGATTTGTATTAAATTTTTATAACTCACTATTTGAAAAGTAAAAAAAAAATCTATACAAATTGCCACGCTTCACCATTGGGGGAGGTGGAAAGGCGGACAACCCCACAAGTGTAAAAACCGTTGTTAAGGGGTTTAAAACAGCCATTATCAATCCTACATATCTTATAATATATGAGTTTTAACATCTATATAGTATTGCCATTCAATATCTGAGGCAAAGACACATGCATTAGCTATGTATTGAATGCTACAATTCATCGAAATTTTAAAAAAAAACTAACAAAATGATTAATGTACACTTCCCGCGAAGCGGGAAAAATTTCTGTTTTTGGGTATTTTTATGCTTTTGGAACGCATCAGAAATGTTTCTGAATTTATATATAAAGAAAAATTTTTCTCCCAAAATTCAAAAAAAACGTAAGAGTCCCTCCTTACGAAAAAATCCGGCTTCAACGGATTTCAGGGGAATGGCGGCCGCGCTCCCCCCCCCGCCCCCCCTGGCTACACCACTGGTACTGTCATTAGTATTCGCATTTTTTTACAATAACATTCCGCATCACAAAAATAACAGTCGATGGCCGAAATTAAATCATGGTCGAATTTAAGTCAGTTTCTCTAGGTATAAAAAAATTAAACGGGAATTATTTTTGTAGGGATTGTGGTGATTATTTTTAGATAGATTAATGAGACGTATTTTGTGACAACTGGAAGCTATGCTCTGAACGGGAAGTCAAAGCAGAACGGAGCAAAACAGAATTATAAACTGAAGTTTAAACTATTAAAATTAAAATATAAAACAAAAATTGACTTACAGAAAAAATAAATAAAATACAGTTTTCTACAAAAAATCTTTCAAAAAATTAAAACAAAATATTAAAAAAAAGATTCAATAGATTATCGTTTAAAACAGGTTAGCGCCACAACTTTTACAAAAAACTTCTAAGCAAAATAAGTACATAATTGCATACATTTTATAAGGAGTTAAACCGACATTTCTTTGGTAACAAAGAGTACTGTTGTGTAAGATCTTTTAAAACTTTAATTTTATATTTTACGCCTGAGGAACCTTTTTTTGTAAAAAATTGCATCTGCTTGAAATTAAGATTTCTTGTGGGCCAAGAGATTGCATTGTTTCCCAGTTCCACCTAACACTTGTCTACTGGTGACCCTGCAAATTAGGCATTCTTTACATTATTACCTATATCAACACAAAAATGCACAGACGGCCCAAGTCCAAACCTAGAGACGAGGAAAAAAATGAGGAAAACAATTCCGAATCTCGCGACAACAAGGAAAACGACAAGCGATCCGAGCCGGAAGCAGATGAAGAAGATGATTTCGAAAGCCACCAACCTTCCATTGTCATGACTGCCGCCCTTCTGTTTTTTGTATTTTTATTGTACATTTTTATCGGCGGAGCTCTGCTCCCGTTATGGGAAACGATGGGATTCGGTGAAAGTGTCTACTTTTCTTTCATTTCGATGACCACTATTGGTACGAAGTTAATACTACAAAAACGGAGATATTGAAAATAAATCAAGACAACTAATGCAATTTATTCCCATTTATTCCATAAGTGTGTAAAAGTTGGTTCGTAAAACAGTGTGTGTTCGAATTAAAATGAATATATACTGTCGCAAACTAATCTTGAGTTACTTGGCACAGCAGTAAAATCTTAACAGTGCAATCTCTATTTTCGCGGAATATAATGAATTGGCAGTCAGCAGTCATAGCAAAACATATACTACTAAGCTAATAGTAAGGTTAGATGACACTAGTATTTCACAGAAAATGAGCCTAGTTTGTCAAAAGCTTAAAGGCCCGTTCACACTTGCGCACAATGCACAATGCACAATGCACGATGCATAATGCACAATGCACGATGCACAATGCATTATAGTACCTGTTCACACTCGGTATGGCCGGACTCGCTCCCGCCGACTCGCTCCCGGCCCAACTCGCTCCCAGCCCAACTCGCTCACAGCCCAACTCGCTCCCAGCCCGACTCGCTCCCAGCCCAACTCGCTCCCAGCCCAACTCGCTCCCAGCCCAACTCGCTCCCAGCCCGACTCGCTCCCAGCCCGACTCGCTCCCAGCCCAACTCGCTCCCAGCCCAACTCGCTCCCAGCCCGACTCGCTCCCAGCCCGACTCGCTCCCAGCCCAACTCGCTCCCAGCCCGACTCGCTCCCAGCCCAACTCGCTCCCAGCCCGACTCGCTCCCAGCCCAACTCGCTCCCAGCCCGACTCGCTCCCAGCCCGACTCGCTCCCAGCCCAACTCGCTCCCAGCCCAACTCGCTCCCAGCCCGACTCGCTCCCAGCCCGACTCGCTCCCGTTTAAAACTGTAAACACATTTTTATAACAGAATATTAGTTTAGTAAAAAATGTACATATGACAGAAAATTATATAACAAAAGGAAGATGGATTTGATGCAATGCGTGATGCAGTGTATTATTAGACATTATGCTTTATCGCACAGTAAAGAGGCTTAGGCTTAGGCTTAGGCTGAGGCTTAGGCTTAGGCTGAGGCTTAGGCTTAGGCTTAGGCTTAGGCTTAGGCTTAGGAAAATCCATCTTCCTTTTGTTATATAATTTTGTGTCATATGTACATTTTTTACTAAACTAATATTCTGTTATAAAAATGCGTTTACAGTTTTGAACGGGAGCGAGTCGGGCTGGGAGCGAGTCGGGCTGGGAGCGAGTTGGGCTGGGAGCGAGTTGGGCTGGGAGCGAGTTGGGCTGGGAGCGAGTCGGGCTGGGAGCGAGTTGGGCTGGGAGCGAGTCGGGCCGGGAGCGAGTTGGGCTGGGAGCGAGTTGGGCTGGGAGCGAGTTGGTCTGGGAGCGAGTTGGGCCGGGAGCGAGTCGGCGGGAGCGAGTCGTGGGCAACCCGTTCACACTTACGAACAATGCATAATGCATTAAAACGAATTTTCAGCCAAAAATATTGTTAAATACGGTTTAAAATGCTTGTTTCTCTTATTAAAAAACGAAACCGAACAAAGAATAGCGTTGCTGCAAATCCAAGTTGACAAAAAACTCGAATTGACCAATTTTGGGATAAACAATCCTGAATATTAGTCAACAAAGCTAAAAAAACCCAAAATATAGTTCTAAAATCAATGTTTTAAATTTTTTGTATAATGAAATATGAAGTCGTTTGTTCAAGAATATTTATTATTTGATTCGTTTTTTAAAACAGAATAGTTCTCAACGATGTAATTTGCGAAAAAAGTGCGTACAAATTTTCAAACCGCTGCTACGCGCACAAAACTTGGAACGCCGTTCCGTTTCCGATAATGCATTGTGCATTGTGCATCGTGCATTGTGCGTAAGTGTGAACACCTATTTTTGGAGTTTTAATGCATTGTGCATTGTGCATCGTGCATTGTGCATAAGTGTGAACGGGCCTTAAGTTTTAAATTTAGTAAAATCTGTTAAATGAATAGTGTCGTTTTGATGGGTGAATGTTTTTGTTTGCGTGAAACCAGAATTTTTTTTATTAGCTGATAAATAATGTATAAATTATTTTTTGAAGAATGGACTGAAATGTGTCATTTATACAATTTTTTATATAAGCTGTTAATTTCTAAGGCGGAATTAAAAGTTCATTAAAAAACATTAAACATACCAAATAATATTTTCACCGACTTGATTTTTGCTCAAATAAACATAAGTATTATAATATGCTGAAGTTAAAATTGAAACTTTTTTAAAACTTAACCTAATTTAAAACTAACATTTCTATGGCACTTCTATTTATAATTGACTGGCTATATATACCCGCTAACTAATTTGTATGGCCTCGTATATTTTAAACACACTTGGAGTTGTTACAATATTTAAAAATAGTTTCTTTAATATTTTTCTAAATAAGTTTTCTTCTAAATAAATCAATTTGACCCTTTGATGTTGTTTTAACAAATATAATTACTTTTAGGATATGGTGATCTTGTACCTAATGATTCTATTTGGATTTTGTTGACTCTGCTTTATGTATTCGTTGGCCTTTCATTGACCTCACTTTCCATTGAAATACTCGCCTTGATATTTAGGTATCTAAATTTAACTAAGCGAGTTGTGATGTCACGTCTTACTTTGGAAATTTTTTAGCGTTATAATTTTTTTAATTTTTTTTCTCGTCTTATGCAATAATTGCATAAAAAACTTTTTAGAAATAAAAAATACTTACAACGACCAATTTTGTCTTAAAGGTGTGGTGCTCAGCTAAAATTTTTTTTTTAAATTTTTATAGTTTTTGTGTCTTTAATTGTCAGGAACAATATTCTTTTGTGACCACAACCTCGTAACTTTCCCATACAATGATTGTCATTAATGTTTCAAGAAACACGACCTTTTAAAAAAATTGCCAAAATTGGGTTTTTATTGGGTTTATTGCACATTTTTTACTTTTTTATGTAGGTTATTTTTTGTTTTGAAAATCACAAAAATATGTACTTTTAACTTCATTTTAACATCTTAATAATAAACTTTAACATTTTCAATTGCCGAGATATTAATGGTTTGGTAATAAAATCCGAAATTTTATAAAATGTGTAAAGCGGAAAAACGGGATTGACACATGTAATTGCTTTTTTTAGAAAATATTATTTTTTGTAAGTTTTAGGGTTAGTTCACACTGGAGTTGCAAGTGGCACGCGGTAAGAGGCAACACCTTCCCACCGAAGCATAAGTGAAAATTTTTAAAGGTGTAAACGCACGCGAACTGCATTTTTCACTTGTCACTCTGCTCTGAACCAGCCTTTAACCCGATCTCGTAATTGCCTTTTCTTCGGTTACAACCGTGAAACGTTCCTGCGACCTATGTCATCCTTCCATCATACCTAATTTTTTGCGGGAGTGGTGTCCAGTGAGCGAGCAAATTGAAATGGTTAAAGCGGTAGGTGGCAATATGCAGATTTTTGTCACGGATACAGTGTACTACGTAGGATATTTCATGTTGCAAAATTTTACATATTGCTACCGTATAGCTTTAACTATTTCAATTTGCTCCCTCACTGGGCACTATTCACGCAGAAAAATTATGTATGACGGAAGTAGAACGTAGGTCATGCAAAAAAATATATAATATACCGAAAAATGTGCAACTCCTATATAAAAAAGTTCAGAAATGTACGCCATTTTAATGAGCCGCTCCATTTAAATGGCACTCTCCATTAAAATGGCATAGTAGTCATTTTAATTCGGGAGTTAAAATGGAAAGGAAGCCATTATATTAGGCCATTTATTGATTTAATTTCACTTCATATATACTAACAAGTGTAATACTGTCCGGGCCGCACGAGTTTTTGCGTCTTGGTTTAATACTGTTTAATGTTTAATACCTTGAGACGACGGTTTTACCTTTGTTGTACGAAGGTTTCACGGTTGTAGCGGGGGAAAAGGTCTTCACGGGAACGGGTTAATTTTCTAAAGTATTTTGTACATTTTTTATTTATAAAAAGCTTTTTGAAAAATAGTATCTCAACCAGCTTTTAATTTTTTAGAGTATTTTGTACATTTATTTATAAAAGTTTTTTGAAACAATAGTCTCTCAATCAGCACTTTGTTTAACCTTATAGTCCTAAAGGCAAGATGCCAAACGAAGTTATAAAATGTCGTTGTTTTTATTTGCTTTTATATCTTTATTTTTTTATATCTTCCATCGTATTTTACCTTTTTTATAGATGAATACACATTTTATATACAAAATGCTCTTAAATCCGTATTATGACAATTTTTAAAAATCACACTTCTTAGATTGCTAAAAATATTTCTGCAAAAAATTGTATGGTTTTTAGTGACAGGGTGAGGTTTTTACATAAATGGTTTGAAATCAAAAACAACAAACAATCAATCAAAGTTTGACTTTGTAGGGTATCTGACTTAATTTCGGCCAGGCCTTAATTTCGGCCACCAATTTAGAGTGTTAAAAAATTGGCTTATTTTTAAAACACAAAAGAACTAGCACAAAAGTAACTGGATTAATGTTGAATAAAGTGTTTTTGCAAAAGTGTTTTATTTTTGCTATTCTGCTTTATAAAGATTTTTATACAAAAAATGAATTTTTTGTGATTTTTTTAATTTTTGCTTTGTGTTTAAACTGCATCAAATTTAGAGCGAAGCACTATATAACCTTAAAATAACTTCTATTTAAGGCTCAAAATTGATAATTTTCATGTTTTGAATTTTCTTCAAAATCACTTTGCAATGCGTTTAACTAACTGCGCATTTTAAGAATCCGATAATTTCGGCTACCTTAAAATTTAGGTGAAAATCCTGCCGTTTTTGCCGTTTTCAAATATTATCGTACTCTCTAAACACACTTTATTGTTTTCTTTTGTATAAATATTTCATTTATTAAAACATAATATAGCATTTTATTGGTTTTAATAAATTATTTTTGTTAACTCGATAAAAACAATTACTTTATTATTTTTGGCTAACAAGTAATTAGTTCATTTTTGCAGTTAGAATTTGCTTCATAGGTGCGGGTGTTCTTGGCTTTGAGCCAATTTCTTTGCAGAAACTATTAATTATTTGTTAAAAGCACAGCAAGTAACGTGTCTTTTTTTGAATATTGTCAAAACACATATGCGAACATATTTATAACGTAAAAATATAACGTGTTCTGACATTAAATTATCGTGTACTAACATTTGAATATTATGTTTGAATGTTTTTTATGTAAGCTTTCTCACTTTAAAACAGCTGCTAAATTAGGCTCTCATTTTCGCATTCACGAAATAGATGGCAGTCATAAAGGTGTTTACCAGTGTGCACATTGTTTCAAAAAATATAGCACAAAAAAGTCTCAATTGCTCATCTTAAAAATCACCATGGAAATTTAACCGAAGACTTCATTGACCCGAATTGCGAATAGCGAATGTTTAAAATATAGCACAAAAAATATAGCACAAAAAAAGTCTGGATTGCTCATCTTAAAAATCACCATGGAAATTTAACCGAAGACTTCATTGACCCGAATTGCGAATAGCGAATGTTTAAAATATAGCACAAAAAAATATAGCACAAAAAAAGTCTGGATTGCTCATCTTAAAAATCACCATGGAAATTTAACCGAAGACTTCATTGACCCGAATTCCGAATAGCGCTAATGTTTCTAAAACTAGCGGTTTATTTAACAGCTCAATAGAAAGTTCGATAGCGGAAAATTCGTCTGCAGAAAACTCTGTTTTGAATGCTTCGTATTGTGATGTTAATAAAAACTTGAAAAATGACAATCAAAAATCAGATAATTTGGAGTTCAAAAGTTATATCCAAACTGTAAAAAAACAAAAACACCAAAACAGCACCAAAAAAAGCACGAAAACCAAATCAACATTCTAAAAATAAGAAAAACAAGTTTATAAAAAACCAGTAAGAAATTCATAACTGTAGGACGTGAATTTCATACCTGTGAATGTAAATTAATTATTGGTTAACAATGAAAAAATTCATTATTCAAATATAGACTCACTTGCTTAAATATAAGTATATACTTATTAGTACAAAAAACAAGAAATTACTTTACCGCTTCCTTTTTTTAAAAACAAATTAGTAGAAAACAATTAATTAATTGCTTACAAATAATTAACTCTGTTACAGAGTACTACCGTATTTTTAAAGATTTTTTTTTGCTTATTTGACTTTTTTTGACGTTTTTTAAGCCAAAAAATTAAACAAATAATACATCTTATTAAAACTTGTTTTTTTAAGGTTTTGACATAATTATTTGAAGTCTTGCTAATAACTATTAAAGTTTGCAAACGGGAAAAAATTAAGTTATATGTACTAAGAACAATATCTAAGGATAAATTTGCAACCTTTAAAAATTTTTATTGTTCAGTTTGGCAAAAGTTATAGCCAGTTTTTTCTAGGTGGCCGAAGTTAATCGATAGCGCCTTAATTTCGGCCACTATAAAAAAAATTCGAAACCTCCACTGATCTTTAAGTGTAACAAAAATTTTAAAATTTTGCACTGGAATAACAAAAATAGCTGTCGTTTGATTTTTAGACCAAATTTTGGGTCGATTGGAAAAACCAGAAAAAACTTAAAACTTATCCAAAAAAATAAAAAAGGTGGCCGAAATTAAGTCAGTTACCCTACCACTCGTTTAAACACGAAGTTGCGGGTCAAAGTATTGTTCCTATTTTAAGTCAATAACTTTGAGTGAATACTTAGTTTGGTTTCAAAATTGGACTATTGTTTTGTTGAGATTATTTTAGATTGCAGATATATTATTTATTTATTTTTTTATTTATTTTATTTATTTATTCCACACGTTACTATAACATATAAAAAACAATTTCAAAATAGAATTAGCATATTCCACAAAAAAGTCAAGACCAATGCAAGAAACGTAAAAATGTAATATAAAAAAAATTTTTATAATAATCACACAGTTTTACGGATTAATTACAATAATTGTCAAATGAAAATAGTATACAAATACAGTAACATATGAAATGTTTAATGTTGCACAGGTATTTAAAAAAATACATCTTTTATGCAACATTTAAAAAGCTTTTTTTTTATAGTCGCGTGAATTATCTTTTTTCAAATGCTTGATGGTGTTTTGAAATATACTTTTCTAATCTTATATATATATTAGTATAAGATGGATGGTACTGAAAATTTTATATCCATATTACTAAATTTTATTTATAATAATTTGATTAGTTGGACAACATTGTTACCGATTATACCTTATGTTTCACTCCCAGACGTTTAATAAAGATCCTCAATCAGAATTTTAGCCTTACTAATCAGAGAATATCTTTTTTACATAAAAAATCTAAAAAAGAATATCTTTTTTTTAAACTAAAATTACGTTGATTTTAGAAAGTATAAAATATTGAAAAGTAATAAACAAGCCATTTTAACAAGAAGATGTATGTGAATCTATCAATGAATTCTGAATGATTATTTTATTTTCAGACGTGTCCACTATCTTGGCAGGAATATCAAAGGAGTGAAATATGCAAAAGTATGGGTTGGTGGAAAACTCATTACGGTTGGTGATTTGGTGCGTTCCGTGGGAAAAGAAGCTGGATTGAGTAAAAAAAGTGTTTTAAGCATGGAGAAGCAACTTGATCAAATACTGGAAGTAGCAGTTGAAGAAATAGAAGCTACAGGTAATTTTTTCAATTTTAAATTTGATTATGCGGTTTCTGCTTACGATCCAGTACATAAATTTAGCTTTTTATATAATAAGAAAACAACATATTTATTTTTAGTATTGTCTAAAATTGGTTTTAGAGAGTTGTATTTGTCTTGTTTATTTATTTATTTTGACGAGAGTTTATTTTGACGGGGTTTTTTCATGTTTTTTCCTGAGTTTAAAACCCTTGGCATAACTAGAAATCAAACAAATTATTTTTAAATTAATCTACTAAACTATAACATAAGTTAAACTTAAAAAACATAAGAAAGATTAAGGAAAAAAAAACAAAACAAAATATAAAGATTAAAATGCTTTATTGATTTGCGAAAAATTTAACAAATATTTTATTCTTTTAGTATTTGACAATAAGACCACAACTTGAAATTATTGTAAACATAGGTTTTAAATACGCACGAGGAAGTGGTGTACTGGTGGTCCGTGAAATAAAAATGCCTAGCAAATTAAACATTTTTTATTTTTTTTTAAATTTTAAATCTGAAGTACCACCAATAAATATACATTTATTTCAATCAAGATTTTTGGAAATTTATGCATTGGATTAAAGTCTTAGAAATTTTTTTATTTCTTCGTTTGTTCAACAAATTTAGTTATGGAAAACTTAAATGTTCCCTTGGAAGACGCGTATTCGCTTACTGACGAGCTCCTGTTCGCCTCTTTCAAGGAGTTTATTAAAAAATACGTCTAGGAGATTAAAAGGAGCGAAACGTATTTTTTAGTAAAAATTATATTTTTGTTTAATTATAGCACATCAGGTAGATTATTTATCTATTTTTTAGCTTATTATTTAGGTTTGCCGTTTTCACCATAATTTTCTTGCTCTAGTTTTTTCATGCATTTTAATCTGGGGTATTTTCTGTTTTCCCTAAGTTTTTTGTTATTATTTTTCGTATTACAATGTAGGCAACACAAAAAATTAGCTTTATACTGTAACTAAACGTAACAAAAATACTTAAAATTGTTTTAATATTACTCTTAATTCTCATTTTTCGGAAAAACTTCGGTAAAATTTTTTATTTATTTCTGAAGAATATTGATTTTGCTACGAGACCACAGACCCAAAATTTTGTAGTGCTAGGTGGGTTGTTATATACATAAGAACACTTGTTTTAGGTGAAATAAGCTTGGATTCTAAAATGGAGGTTCCTAAGGATTTAGAACTGCTTCGCCTGCTTGAAGAAAACAAAGCCAAAATGAGGAAATTCTCTGGGGTGTATGATAACGTACCAGAAACAAAACATCTTCTGGAAGATGAAGGTAGGTGACTTCATTAAAAGTCACTAAAAAACTTTTGACATATGCTGATGAAGAGCCATCCCCAACAAGCTTACAAAAAATCAAAAAACCTTATACTTTTTGAGTATTTCTTTCATGCAGTTTATGGTATTGTCATTGTTTATGATTAAAGGATACTGCTTGGCAAAATAAAATTGTTTTAATAAAAATAAAATTGTTTTATTATTCTAAAATAATAAATTTTATTATTTTAGAAAAAGCGGACTCTCCCTTGTTCCAACTTCATATTCCCGAAAACACACGACCGTCAGAACCTCCAGCCAAGCCGCCCCACCCTTCTGAAAATCTGCTGGTAGCTCAGGTGGCTGCCAGTACCTCGTTCACACCTGAAGACCCTATAAAAGACCCGAATGAAACTTCACCGGCAGTCAGTCCTAGCGAAGAAGCCGCCCCTTCCAGCAGGTCGCACTCCTTGCCCTATGTGGACGAGGAAGTGCACTAAGAATCGACTGCCCCATCCAGGAAGTCGTACTCCTTGCCTTATGTGCACTAAAAATCGTTATGAGCTCACTGAAGCGCATAACAATACATATACATACATCAGTATGTATGTATATATGCGCTCATTGAGAAGGTCCTACTCCTTGTAGAATAAATGCACTAAAAATCGATATTCGCTCACAGGTGGGATTCAACGCGTCAGAACAACTCAAGGGGAATTAATTGGAACAGTTTTAGATAACGGAAGGCGCCTGTTTTATTTTTTTGAGTCATGCGTGGAATGAGGGCGATATTTGTTCACTACTTGAAGAGTGATAATTTGGACATTTAGACCATCTGTTATACTTGATTTGAACATTTAAGGTCTATTCATACTTATGACAAAACGTCCTTTGGACAAAGTCCAAAGGACAAAAGTCCTTTGGACTTTGTCCAAAGGACAAAAGTCCTTTGGACTTTGTCCAAAGGACAAAGTCCAAAGGGAAAAGTCCAAAGGGAAAAGTCCAAAGGACAACGTATTCATACTTCTATTGTCCTTTGGACTTTTCCCTTTGGATTTTGTCCTTTGGATTTTGTCCAAAGGACAAATTCTGAGTAGCGTTCATACTTCGTCCAAAGGACAAAGTCCAAAGGACGTTTTGGCTTGTCCAAAGGACGTTTTGGTTTGTCCTTTGGACTTTGTCCAAAGGACGTTTTGTCATAAGTATGAATAGACCTTTAAACCGTCTGTTTATACATGATTTGGACCTTTAACGCTGGTTCATACTTATGACAAAGCATCCTTTGGACAAAGTCCAAAGGACAATTTTAGAAAAGCCAAAACGTCCTTTGGACTTTTTTCTTTGGACGAAGTATGAATGCTACTTAAAATTTGTCCTTTGGACAAAGTCCAAAGGACAAAATTCAAAGGGAAAAGTCCAAAGGACAAAAAGTATGAACACGTTGTCCTTTGGATAAGGACGTCTTTACGCTGTATTTGTCCTTTGGACAAAGTCCAAAGGACTTATGTCCTTTGGACTTTGTCTAACGGACGTTTTGTCATAAGTATGAACCAGCCTTTAGACCATCTGTTTTTACTTTGTTGAAGTTTTCCATGAAATAAGTCATGACGCTTAAACAGTAAGGAGTTTCGTTCAAACATCTAGTACTGTTGCAATTTTAGAAAAGAATCGTTTTAACATTGAAATTTTTTTTTGGCTGCATGTGCTTAATATAAATATTTGGGTGAACGATTATTTAATGCTTTGAAAAATACTTTTTGATATAGAAATCTCTAGATATCACCAACTTGCACTGAATTTAGACTTGAGGAAGATTAAGATGATCGATTTCTTAAGAATTTGCTTAATTGTATATATTATAGTGGTTCCAGACTTTAAGAAATTTTATAGAATAAACCAAATAGCATATGGCTAGTGTTTTTAAAAGTTAATTATTTGAAAACATATTATGAATATATTGTTGTACCCAGTACTTTGTGCATTTGCTATATCTTCACTTGATAATAAACAACTGAAATTACTGCCAATAATATTTTTAACGCTTTAGTAACTTTTAAAAAAATTATATGTTTTAGAAAAAAATAAATTTAAGCCTTTTTTTCATGTTCTTGTTTTTTTGTTTTATTGTATGATAATAAAAAAATAAATACTGACGTTTTATCTTAAATAGTTTAGAAAAATTAAATAATACTTTTATCTTTTTATTTAATTAAAATTATTTACTGCCAACTGTAATAATTATGTGCTCTTATTTTTTCTAAACGTTTCTTGATTAATTAGCTTTAAAGAATAAAATAGTATTTTGGTGGCTAGTAGAACGTAAATCGCAATTAAAATATTAAAAAAAACGACAAATAAACGACGGACGGACGACAGAAGAATTAAAATTGTGCTGTTATGACGTCTTTTTAAACAAATAAGAAAACAAAATTTTTTTAATTCCACTTTTTTTATAAAATATACAAAAATTTACCAAATTTAGCCCTTAAAAAATTTGCATTTGGGTTTATAATTCAGTTATTTGATATATACTTTTTAAAATACAGGTTTTAATCTTTATTATTAAACCGCTTTCGTTAAAAATTTTGAAAGTTTTTGTTGTTAAATTGTCGACTCAATACTGCAATTATCGAGGTTAGCTAAATTTTATTTGTCATAAATCATAATTCAATTAAAGAAGTTTTATACACGTTTATATACAAACATTAAAAAAAACACAAACGTTTAAATGTATTTCTGGTGTTTGATCTTTAGTCAAAAATACTAAAATAGGTTAAAATAAGCCATGTTCAGGTTTCTTGGCATTTTCTGGAATTATTTATGCATAAAAGCGTATTCTTTAATGTCTTGTTTTTAACATCTAAATTTTGTGGTTCCGATAAGTGTCTAGTTTAAAATGCATTACAGATTAAAGTTTTATTGTTAAAGAGTTCTAACAACAGCATGTATTTGTTTCGCAGGAGATAATTTATTTAAGTAATAAAACACAACATCAAAGACAGTTAAGCTTCACAGTTTGTCAATTTTTGAAGCCTTTAAACATGTTTTTTTTATTTTTATGTTTTTATTCATACTAAATTCATGATTCTTTTTTATTTGACACCAAATAATTCAAACCTTAGGAAATTGCAAGTGAACACAGAACAAGCAACATTTAGTTGCTATTTACCATTTTACCAACTCATTGGTGTTTCAGAGGGGCCATGTCATATTTTACACATGGAGCGTTAAAAAAAAAAATAAACGGACCTATCTAGCATTACAAAATTTTGGGTCTGCAGTTCTACTGCGAAATCAGAATTCGTTTTGAAACCAATGATTTTCACCAAATTTTTTCGGAGACTGAAGTTTGACTACAATATTAAAACAATATTGAATACTTTTGTCAACTTCTGACTATTACTTAGAGCTATTTTAAGCATTAACAAAGTTTTTCCTATGTAAATTTATTTCGGTTAATCAGAAAAAAAACATTTTGTAATACTTTAATTAAATACAAAAAAACATGTCAAAATTTTTCAAATAGATCTTTTCTTATTTTGTAGTATTCAAAAATAATACAACAAAATGCATTTAATTTGAGAGGTTCTTTGTTTCGTGGTGGGATCCTCGACTTAATTTTTGTGATGCTAGGTAGGTCCATTAAAAACAATTTAAAAACTAGAATTTAGAAAAAAATTCTTTAAGTAAACTGAACACAAACATTATTAAATAAATTGAAAACAAATAATTGCAAAACAACTTTGTAATTAATGTTTTGCTTATATAACCAGTCATAACTCACGAACCAAAAAAAATTTGGGAAATTCGCATATTTGGGAGTAAATCGCAACACTTCTCAAATAACGCGATGTTGTTTTTTTTTCTAGAAATAAACTTTGACTTTGAACGCAGCGATTTTATTGGTCCACTATTTATAAAGACACAAAACATGTTTTAACCTGCGAAAAGTGTTTAAAAAGAAAGCCGCTAAATGAAAATCCAAAAACCCTCTCCAAACTTTACCAGTTGGTGAAATTTTCGAGCGAATAGGGTTAGACATTTTGGGACCACTTACGACTACTACGAAGGGTAATAAATATATTTTAGTAGTGACTGAATACCTTAGGCAATTTTCAATGTGCTTTGGAATTGCTAATAAAAAAGCGGAAACTATTGCAAAAATTTTTTTAGAAGAAATAATTGCTAAACACGGGTGTCCTCTTGAAGTACTTACTGACAGAGGCAAAAATTTTGCAAGTTCTATTGTCGCCAAAATATGCAATTCAACATCAGCAAAAAAAATCTTTACCACCTCTTACCATCCTCAGTGTAACGGCCTTGCGGAAAAATTTAACAAAACACTATGTCAAATGATTTCACGTTATGTAAATAAACATCATACAGACTGAAATTTTACATTACCCTTTGTAGTCAGTGCTTATAATAAATGGCCACAGGACTCAACTAAAGAAAGCCCATTTTATTTATAATATTACAGCGACTTTAAAACACCTTTGGACATAAAATATCAATCTACCCGGTCTGAGAACAATTAATATGATAAAGATTACGTTGAACACGCCAAAGCCTCGTTAGCAGAAACGCAAAATTTAGCTCGAGATAACATTAAACGCGCTCATATTAAACAAAAGCATTGTCATGACAAAAAAGTCTGCCGAAAACCGATTTCGGTAGGTAAATGGGTCCTAAAGTGGTCACCTCACAGAGAAGTGGAAAAATGCTCTAAATTTCTTGATATGTGAAAAGGTCCGTTTAAGGTTTTAAAAAGTGAACAGGAAAAAAGTCGTGGCCGAGATGTTTGACGCGAACGCGGATCAAGCTGAGCTAATAAATTTAACGAAATTAAAATTATTTAAAGCACGTCAAAGAAACTTTTTAAAAAGTGAGGTAAAAAATAATAAGACCGAAAATCAATCGAATATAATTGGTTTTTCAGGACAAGCGCAATTTTGTCAACACTGCCGTAAAGAAGGTCACAATTCAGTTAATTGCTGGAGTCCTGATAAACCCAAAAAAGCCTCTACTACGCCACCTCTGGAGCAACGACGACAGTCACCACTGCAACCTTATCCGCAACAACTCCAGCCAGGCTCAAGAGTATTGATGAGGGGTCGATGATCCGTTATTAGTTTAAACTTGTACCCATATAAATAAGGCCTAAAGTGTTTACTGCCCACACCACTGCTAATGCTTCCCTTTCAATCACTGCATAATTTTTTTTGGCAGGGTTTCAATTACGACTAGCGTAGGCTACAGGACGTTCACCATTTCGGTGTTCTTGGGACAAAACGGCCCCTATTCCGGTGCTTGAAGCATCCGTTGCAAATAAAAAAGTTTTTTGTAGTCTGGAAATGCAAGAATTTTGGATGAAACTAAACAAATTCTATTGGTCAAAGGTGTGTCAAAATGCATTTGATACACTAAAACAATTTTTGTTTTAGTGTATCAAATGCATTTTGACACACCTTTGACCAATAGAACTTGTTATTTTTGCTTAATAATTTATAAAGCTGGCTTGCGATTTTTGCAAAATTTTTTTGTAAAGCGCCTGTAGAAATTGGCTAAACTGTGAAATGATCTAACCTCTTTTTCATTTTTGGGTACGGAAAAATTTTTCAGGGCCTCTGTTTTAGTTGGGTCGAGCTGGGTACCGTTTTTTCCTACAACATGTCCCAAAATTTCGACAGAATTTTTGCATGCATGCAAAAATGACATTTTTTAGGTTTAATTTTTAAATTAGCTTTTTTTAACCGTGCAAAAACTTGGTCGAGATCTCTCAAATGTTGTTTAAAAGATTTTGAAAATACAATTATATCGTCAATATACACCAGACAATTTTGCCAGCCTAGCCCCGATAACACGATTTCCATTGGCGCTGAAAGGTTGAAGGAGCATTACAAAGCCCAAAACTTAGAACATTAAATTCCTAGAGTCCACCTGTTGGGCTTACAAATGCAGTTTTACATTTGTCCGACTCCTCCATATCTGCCTGCCAATACCCGGATGTTAAATCAAGTGTGGTAAAAATCGTGGAGCCTCCTTGTGTTCACTATTTAACATGCTTGGAAACCCAATTGTAACAAAAATATATAATATAAAGAAAAATGTGCAACTCCTATATAAAAAAGTGCGAAAAAGTAGGCTATTATAATCAGCCTTTCCATTTAAATGACACTCTCTACTATAATGGCATAGTAGCCATTTTAATTCGGCGAGTTAAAATGGAGAGGAAGCTATTATAATAGCTATTTATTGATTTAATTTTACTTCATATATACTTACAATTGTAATATTGTCCGGGCCGCACGACTTTTTCCGTGTTGGTTTAATACTGTCCAACACGGTAAAACTCGTGCGGCCCGGACAGTATTACACTTGTATATATAAAGTGAAATTAAATGAATAAATGGCTATTATAATGGCTTTCTCTCCATTTTAACTCGCCAAATTAAAATGACTACTATGCCATTATAGTGGAGAGTGTCATTTAAATGGAGAGGCTCATTATAAAGGCCACCTTTTCTGTACTTTTTTATATAGAAGTTGCACATTTTTCGGTATATTATATATTTTTGATTGTAATATCTTTATATAACGTTATTTCATAAGGCATTGGGGTACAAGTACTAAACGTGTACCAAAAATCAGTTTGAAATTTCCGACAAAAAACATGTTTCTAGGTCAATTCCGACCTGTAGATCTTATTTTTGGGCATTAAAAATGATTAAACCAATAATTAATGAGATAAATGATGTTTTAGAGCAAAAAAACGATTTTTTATGGTACATTATATGTTGTTAAGGAACATTTTTTATTAGGGCTTTAATCAACTTAAATTGATATTTTCTGGATTGCCCAGAGTTTTGCGGTTCTGAAAATACTTTTACTTTTTTTCTGGTCCTTACCGATTTGGTATGGGAACCGTTTAAAAATGTACCAAAAATTTGAACACAGCTTGTTAAGTAGAATTAACACAGGCAAAGTATTTTTGCGTTAAAAAAAACGCATGGACTTTTACTCCATGGACTGTTAGCATTTTTTTCCAAAAACAACATTACAGAATTCGAAAAACAAAGTTCTTTTATAAATCTTTTGCTTGTTTTTTTAATTTTACACAATGTATTATAGATTTATTTGTAAAATATCGAACATTACAGCAATTTTAATTTGGCACAACAAGCAATAAAAGTATAAATGCATTTTGCTACACATTTACCATACTTAATAAACAGATTGCCTGTTTTGTATTTACAAAAGAAATAAAAACTTGTCCATCTTTTAAAAAAATATTGTATAAAATAAAAAAAGGCAAATTTTTTGCTCACAGAAATATTTTACAAATATTTTTTGGCAACATACAACTATTTTACGCAAGTGAGCAACCCATAATAAATATTTTTTTTGTCTTTTTATTAAAAATGACTAAAAAAATTAAAAGTTTGACAACATTTTTAGCAACACAAAATTATATAACCCGTAAAATATCAAACAATTAAATAATAAAAATTAAAAACATATCAAAATTGCATTGTAAATTGCATCATAAAATGCATGAAAGTCCATTAGGGTAGTGCATTTAATTTCGGCATTTTTTTGTTTTCCCAATGTAACTTTTCACTGTATGTCCCGATTTTCATGTTTGATAGCTCATTTTGAAGCATTAACGATACTGCGTTGCGTCACAAAATTTTCACTGTACGAAAGTAGTTTTTTTACTTAATTAATCAGTTAAAAAAAATGGAAAATTGCCGAAATTAAATGTATGCATTTAATTTCGGCACTTTACAAACAATCGATTGTTTCTCAGTGAAAAAATCATCATTTACAAAAATTTAAAAGCCTATCATTATTTCCAGACAGTTTTCTTTAATTTAAACTTCTACTTGTTTTTCAACGTGTAACTGGCAAAAAAGTTACAACTAAAATGCCAAATGATATCGAAATGAGCAAAATTTGGTAAAAAAGTGCATTTAATTTCAGCACTTTTTAAAAGGACCCCCTTAATTGAGTTTAAGTGCAGTGCTATGACCCCTACACATTTCAACGTTGTGTTTTAACTATTTACAACTACAATTTAAGACTTTTTCAAGTTTTCCCGCGCTGCGATTTTTAACACAGTGTTAGTTTTCTCGCAGTGGGGACTGCGACTTCTTTCGCACTCTATGCTGCTTTATGCGCACTGCGATTATTTTCGCACTGCGATTATTTTCGCACTGCGAGTCGGGCTGCACAACAAAAAAATAAAAACAAAGCGGAGCAAAAATTTTGTGTTTAAATGAGTAAAAGTCGTTTTTTTACCTTAAGATGTTAAAACTTTTTAGTTTTAATAAAATAAAGTAACTTTCCAACGTTTTAAAATTAAATAAAACAAGTTTCGAAGTGTTTTACTCCATTGAAAATGACTACCAGCGTCTGTATTTTTTTTGTTGCGTGGCCAGGCTCGCAGTGCGAAAATAATCGCAGTGCGAATAAAGCAGCATAGAGTGCGAAAGAAGTCGCATACCCCACTGTAAGAAAACTAACACTGTGTTAAAAATCGCAGCGCGGAAAAACTAGCAGAAAATGGCGGATTTTTGCGAGAAAAGTCGCACACGAATTCAAATGTGCGACATTTCTCGCAAAATTTTGGTCAAAAATTTAGTGTACAGTCGGACATTCTCCTGTGTTATATATTCTTGCTTCAAGTAAGTTTTAAAACTGAAACGTTAAACGTACATTAGCTTGCGGTCTGTTCATAATATCCAGAATACTAAAAAAATATGCCGGGTTCTTTTCCAGGCAACTGCCGTGCCAATGATGTTAGATTTCCTAACCCTGCACTTTGGCTTTTTCGATAACCACAGCTTGAGCACCTTCAAGTAAAAGTTTATACAAACATGATAGTTTAGTAAAATTTTAACTGCATTGTGATAATTGTGACTCATTTTGTTGCAATATTTAATAGCACGTATTTTCATATTAATTATAACCAATATATGTTATTTATGTTCTCCGGAACTCGGAATTGGATTTCTAATTAATTAGGGTAGTGCATTTAATTTCGGCACTTTTCCAAATTAGGCATTTTTTATTTTGAACTGTCCTGATAAAATTTAGTTTATTTTCCGAATTTTTAGTCCCCATGGTTCTACGTTGCGTCTGTTGTGAGTAGTGTTGTTACAGTACTCGGATTTTATTCCAGTACCAGTTCCAGTACTATGCTGGTTGTCGAAAAACATTCCAGTACAGTACCAGTAAAAGTACCGTCCTCATTTTAGTTGCAGTACAGTACCAGTACTATCCCTACCTTAAATTTTATTTCGAGTACAGTACCAGTATTTTTTCAAAACCCAAATTTAGTTCCAGTATTCTAGGAATTAGTACTAGCAAGAATATATAATACAAGAGAATGTCCGACTGTACACTAAATTTTTGACCAAAATTTTGCGAGAAAAGTCGCACTTTTGATTTTGTGTGCGACTTTTCTCGCAAAAATCCGCCATTTCCTGCTAGTTTTCCCGCGCTGCGATTTTTAACACAGTGTTAGTTTTCTCGCAGTGGGGACTGCGACTTCTTTCGCACTCTATGCTGCTTTATTCGCACTGCGATTATTTTCGCACTGCGAGTCTGGCCGCGCAACAAAAAAAATACAGACGCTGGTAGTCATTTTCAATGGAGTAAAACACTTTAAAACTTGTTTTATTTAATTTTAAAACGTTGGAAAGTTACTTTATTTTATTAAAACTAAAAACTTTTAACATCTTAAGGTAAAAAAATGACTTTTACTCATTTAAACACAAAATTTTTGCTCCGATTTGTTTTTATTTTTTTTGTTGTGCAGCCCGACTCGCAGTGCGAAAATAATCGCAGTGCGAATAAAACAGCATAGAGTGCGAAAGAAGTCGCAGTCCCCACTGCGAGAAAACTAACACAGTGTAAAAAATCGCAGCGCGGGAAAACTTGCAGAAAATGGCGGATTTTTGCGAGAAAAGTCGCACACAATTTGAAAGTGCGACTTTTCTCGCAAAATTTTGGTCAAAAATTTAGTGTACAGTCGGACATTCTCTAGTGTTATATATTCTTGGTACTAGTATTAATTCCAGTACCAGTATTTTATAATAAATAAATTACTCATTGTTTTAAATTTACAGTTTTTTTACAATGAGTTATTGAAGAAAATTTTTTAATAGCCTAGGTGTTAGACTTAAAGAAAAATATTCAAAAACACAAAAAAACCATTTTCAACCTTATTATTTGTGAAAAATTAAAAACAATTAGGGCCATGTTGTAGTCTCAACTATTATTTTATTTTTTAATTAAAGAATTTTATTTTTTAAAGATCCATTCAAAATTTTTTGCAGGAGTTTATCTTGGCTAAAGATCAATTAAAAAAATTGGCGCTTTATCTCTAAATTAAATTTTTTTAAATAAAAAGGTTAAATTTTGGTTTTTAGAGTTGGCAATTTTAATTTGGCAGGTTATCTCAATTCAGGCAGTAGGTTATTTATATCCTCGTGTCAATTTTCTAAATAATGTTTTTTTTTGTTTTTAATGCAAAATATTATTTATATGAAAAATAAGAAAACTAAATATATATTATCAAAACGACAAAATTGACTGGGGAACATCTCAAAACGTTTCGTGAAAAAATTTAACTTATTATTTTTTATAGGACAGTTTTAGAGGACGGTTTTTCTTACTCATCTTAAATTTAAGTGTTCTGTTTACAATATATTGCAATAATATTAAAACGAAATTCAACATCAGAATATTTTTTTTTGTGGTGAAATTTTAAGTGTTTTTTGATATTTGTTGCTAAAATGAAGTTATATTGGGCTTAGAACAACCCTTTATTTGGCAATAACTTAGCTTAGTTAGCTTCCTCGTTAGTGACAAAATACTGTCAAACTAAGCTTTCTTTGGTTTTTCTTCCTTTATAGCTTGTGCAGCGGCGTGCCCTTTGGAGGGGGCGGTGCAGGGGAGGTAATACTAACCCTGAAGGGAGATGGGGGGAGGCAACCCTCTCCCCCCGAAAATGGGATCTGGAAGAGAAGAGCCCCCGAGCGGAGTCAAGGGACAGAGCCTCTAGTCAGAGGGGTCTGGGGGGCAGAATGCCCCCCGGGGGAGAAAATTTTTAATTTAAGACACTAAAGCACACTAGAACTTTTATTTCCAGTTAAGAAGTATGACAAAGAATACATAATATATATAGAGAAGAATGTACCACTCAATATTAAGTCATGCTACTATGCTGATTCCAACATGACGCAAAAATTGCACACCGGTGTGCAAGTTCCCGCACACCGGTGTGCAAGTTTCTGCACACCGGTGTGCAAGTTCCTGCACCCCAGTGTGCAAGTTTCTGCACACCGGTGTGCGAATTCCTGCACACCGATGTGCATGTTTCTGCACATCGGTGTGCAAGTTCCTGCACACGAGTGTGCAGAAACCTGCACATTGGTGTGCAGGTTCCTGAACATCAGTTTTAAAAAGTGTGGCTAAAAGAATAGGCCCAATTAAAAACATATATATTTAATTTGAACTGTTTTCTGTTATGGGGAATTTTTGCCGGTATTTTGTGGAAATTTTCACATAAAAGATCACATTTTGACGCGCGAAAAATTTGTTTCATTTTTGGCTTAATTAATATTTAACAAACCACAAAAACGTTTAAAAAATTACCATTAATCTGCGTAACCAAAAACCTGTCCACTACAATATTGTTGTTCGGAAGTTTTGTGTTTTACTCTACGTCTTTCAACATCTCGTATTCTACATCATGGGTGACGCGGGAGCGCCACGGGGCGATTTAGCCCCGTGGCGCCGCGCCAACCATAATTAGAGAACGTGGGTAAATTTTGAAATTCAGAACCTTCTTCTTCTTCTTCTTCTTCTTCTTCTTCTTCTTATTATTATTATTCCAACGCTCCATTCTTAAAAACGATATTCCTCATTCGTTACTGATTGATCAAAAATAAACATGGGCTCATTAGAAAGAAGAAGGAATTACGCAACTTTCTTAGGAAGCACTTTTTTCATTTAGGTCCTTGTTATCGATTTATTGATCAAAATAAAAAAATTGAAAAATAGACAAATAAAAACTCCCAACCGCACAATAACAGCCTTTTGGCAACAATAAGAATTGTACAGAGCAGACAACCAACATCCCCTCATAAAAACCGCACAAAAATAGCAGACCGGTTTTAATTGGTGGCAGAAACGGCGCCAGTTCCCAGCGCCATCTGCTTCAACCGCGCGGAAAACGGCAAAAACAAGAGAGTACTTTTTTTAATTCTTGCATTACTGATGACAAAATTAATTCAAAGTTTTATTTATTAAAAAATAATAATAAGCGTCGGTGGCGCGGGAGCGCCACGCGCCGGTAATCATCGGTGGTGCGGGGTGCCAACTGCAATTTAACCCACGGCACCGCGCCAACTATACTTAGACAACGTGAGTAAATTTTGTTATTCATGTTCATCATCTTATTATTATTATTATTATTATTACTTTAAAAATTATAATTGCAATCATTGGCGCACGGCATCGCGCCAACTATATTTAGAGAACGTAGGTAAACTTTGTCTGGAGCGCATCTGCACCGCACTAACTATAATTAAACAACGTGGGTTAATTTTGTAATTTAAATTCATCTTCTTCTTATTATTATTTTTTATTTTATCTCGGCAACGGAATGATTATAAACATATGTCATTGCGCAGCTAAAACTATAGTTTATTAGGCTATTTTTTAATTTAATTCAAAAAAAGTGGTAGACTAGCATTGAAAAATGCTCTAAGAATAGAGCAGGAAAAAGGGGCGATTTTTCCCCGGGCGTATGTTTAGACAGAAAAGATGTAGACTAGTCTGAGATGGACATTATGTGGACTATAGGAAATTTGCATTTGGTTTGGCCAGCTGCTCACTAAATAAAAATTTCTACGATATGATAATGATTTGTTTATACATTGATCTAATCACACAGCACTGTTGCATTTTTTTTAGTTTGATGAAATGTCAATTGAAAAAATCATACTCACAGCAATCTTTGACAAGCGCGAAATCGCCACTTTTTCAAACTTATAGTTGTTTCTTAACATACAAATATAACCTTCTTATTGAAAAAAGTGGCGATTTCGCGCTTGTCAAAGATTGCTGTGAGTATGATTTTTTCAATTGACATTTCATCAAACTAAAAAAAATGCAACAGTGCTGTGTGATTAGATCAATGTATAAACAAATCATTATCATATCGTAGAAATTTTTATTTAGTGAGCAGCTGGCCAAACCAAATGCAAATTTCCTATAGTCCACATAATGTCCATCTCAGACTAGTCTACATCTTTTCTGTCTAAACATACGCCCGGGGAAAAATCGCCCCTTTTTCCTGCTCTATTCTTAGAGCATTTTTCAATGCTAGTCTTGTCTTTAAATAACTCGCCTTTTGGGTGATACAATCGGTTATTTTGTCACATAATTTGTAAACAAAATTGTTTTCAAAACTTACTTAAAATGATAAAACTTGTCCTAAAAATGTTGATAGAGTAATAACTCTTCAAATGTATTTCAGGCTTATTTTAAAATCTTCCCTACTCGGAGCTCTGTAATTTTCTCCGCTTTAAATGGCCGGAGCTCTGGAGCATGATATTGAAGAGTAGGACACTATCATATATACCCTCACGAATGAGCTTTTTGTTTACTCTATTTGCGCAAAATGAACAAAATATAAAGGGTAGTGCATTTAATTTCGGCACTTTTCCAAATTGGGTATTTTTGATTATGGACTACATCTTTGGTAATCCTTGAGTAATCAAACGTCGTATTCTGTCAGCAATACTTTAATGCTTAACCAAGTACGTTAACATAGAAGATTGAGATAGTTTCTCTATTAAGTAGTTTTTTATACGATTTAAAAAAATTACATTCTCATTTTAGGCATTTTTTATTTGGCTATTTTCTTTGAGTTTAATCATCCTCCGTGATTTTTAGAATATCGTTAAGAAAATACAATAACAAAAATTGGGCGATTTCTAAAGTAAAATAAAAAATATCAAAATTTTAATCCAATGTTTTTTTGTAAATTATATAAAGCTTTTAAATCCTTGTGGCAGGTTATTATACGGTTTATCGTTCTAATCTACCAAAGTCACATAAGAAAGAATTTACATAACAGTTCGTGTTGAAATGTGCTTTAACAACCGTCAAAGCATTTGCATATTTTTTTATTGCAAAACGGCGCCAAAACTGCTGACGTTTTATTGCTGACGTTTATTGAACAAACATCATATAGAACGAAGAATCAGGGGCGGGTCCATTAAACGCGGCCGGTGCCGACTAGGTGCTATCTTAGCACGTTGTTTAGAACTCTTGTTAATGTTTTAATTTCTGGGTTTTCTTGAGAAAACTTATGGCACTCTTTTTCACAGATAGAATAAAATTAATATTAAAAGAGCTTTATGTATATTTGTTTGAAATAAAATTTAATAAAGCCTTAAACCGTAGTTAGAAATTTTGCTAAACCGTGAACTAGGGCTAATGGCTTTAAATTGTGTTTGTATATACAACAAATATGTATAAAATTAATAAAAATATCAAGTTCGTGCCATGTAAAGCAAAACGTTTGTTAGATTTTTCGAAAAAAAACCCAGAAATTAAAACATTAACAAGACTTTTAAACAACGTGCTAAGATAGCACGTAGTCAGCACATGTTTAGTGGACCAAACCCAGCTGTGTGCCAAAAATGAGCACTGCAAAGGATTTCTTAGGAGGCTTTGGTTGATTAACCTGCAATCAATAAGCGCGTTCATGACTCGTATTGTTCCCAATTGAAAACGCTTAAAAAATAGCTTTAAGGATTCATATAAAATAACACAGCTTCAAAGAGTGTTCTTTTTAAACATAGGATACAATGAAAGATTATTCGGGTATTTTGAGAATGTTATAAAACGCGATGAAAATTGATGAGTGTTTTTTGAAAATTTTTTGCTTGTGAAGGATGCCGATTCATCTTCTTTTCTTCAGCTGCGTAAAACGTATCCCGTTTTAAAAATTTTTTGAAAATGCTTGTTCAGATCAGTTTTGTTGGTAGAAAAGTGAAAAAATGATGCATAGATGGGTTTTTTTTACTCGGCAACAAAACCCTTTGTGCCATTAAATGTTTTGGCCCCAAAGATGATCGAGTCCTTTTCGTAACAGTTCTCCTTACGCCTTCCTTTTCTTAGCTTTCAACTTTTTTAAACATAGCAAACGTAATATTTTAAAAAATAATGCAATCAATATTATCAATAAAAATGCTCGAAAGAAATTTTATCAAAAAATTAAGAAGTTTGTTGTGATAGTTCCTGTCTTTCTAACAATATTCCTGTCTTTCTGTCCTTTTTCACTGAACCTATGCGACAGTAAAACCCTTTGCGAAAACATAATTAAGTTGTTAATAATTGATTTAACGATTTATACCTGAAAATACTAAAGCAGTTGCAAAAGTCGGAGCTTCACTCCTCCTTTTTATCCATCTGTAAATTTCACCATTTTTCTCCATATACAGATATTATTTTAAGTGATGAACATACACGTATCATATCGTATTTCGATATAAAAGGGATATATTGGGTATTGAACATTACGTGTGTTACGGAAAACCGCGGAAGGGAACTCCCGTAGTATCAGGGAGCCTGGAATTCTGAAAATACCCCATTTTATGGCAATTATTAGTAATTTAATTATTCGTAGGTTAATAGATTAATTATTAGTAAATTAGTACATATTATTAGGTTAAACAATATAATTGTAAGTATATGCGCTAAAAAGGTTTTATAAAAATATAAATGTATATTTTCTTAGGGGGGGGTGTGCATTTCCCCCATAATATTTGGCTAGATTAAGTTGATTAAATCTTTTAAGAGGATAGGAATAAAGGTTTGTAGCTCTCAAGAAGATTATTAAACTATTGGACGCAGAGTTCAGAGCTTGTCTTTGTTGCGTTACGTTTTGATTCGTGATCCGAGGTCAGAGTGGAACTTGGAGCCAGAACGAGGCGAAAAGCTGAAATTTGAAAGTTTATTCTCAAAACTTTTTGTAGTTCAAATAAAAATAAAAATAAATTTCCAACGTTTTAGATTTAAATAAAACTAAAGTCAAAGTGTTTTATCCATTTTCAATGGATTAAAACACTTTAAAACTAGTTTTATTTAAATCTAAAACGTTGGAAATTTATTTTACTTTATTAAAACTAAAAAGTTTTGAGGATAAACTTTAGAGATTTCAGACTTTCGCCTCTGAGTTCCCCATTTTTGGCTCCAAGTTCCAGCTCTAGATACCCTCGGATCCACACGAATCAAAACGTAACGCCAACAAAGACAAGCTCTGAACTCTGCGTCCAATACGCTTTAATAATCTTCTTGAGAGCTAAAACCCTTTATTTGTATCCTCTTAAAAGATTTAAATCAACTTAATCTAGCCAAATATTAAAACTACCGTGTGGGGGAAATGCGCACCCCCTGGGTTTAAATATACATTTATATTTTTATAAAACCTATTAGCGCATATACTTACAATTATATTGTTTAACCTAATAATGTATCTAATTTACTAATAATTAATCTATTAACCTACGAATAATTAAATTACTAATAATTGCCATAAAATGGGTATTTTCAGAATTCCAGGGGCTTCCTTTATACTACGGGAGTTCCTTCCAGCGGTTTTCCCCGTAACACACGTAATGCAATTTTCAACATGCAGTATATCCCTTTTATATCAAAATACAACACAAAATCTAATATTATGGCTGGCATGTATGTTCATCACTTAGAGAGTGATATATATTATATGGTGAAAAATGGTGAAGCTTACAGATGGATCGAGGAGGAGTGCAAAGCAAAAGGTTTAGGGACTTTTGCAACTGCTTTAGTATTTTAGGTATCAATGAAATAAATACTAACAAATTAATTATGTTTTGCAAAGGGTTTTACTGCGCATAGGTTAGTGAAAAAACAGAAAGACAGGATATTTGTTAAAAGACAGGAACCATCACAACAAACTTCTAATTTTTGATAAAATATCTTTCGACATTTTTTATTGATAAGATTGTTGCATTATTTTTTAAAATATTACGTTTGCTGTACAAAAAACCTGAGGCTAAAAAAAGGAAGCGTAAGAAAAACTGTCCGGAAAACTTAATCGTGCTTTCGGCCAAACATTTAATGACAAAAGGGTTTTGTTGCCGGTAAAAAAAACCATTATGCATCATTTTCACTTTTTTCTCAACAAAACTGATATAAACAAGCATTTTCAAAAATTTTTAAAACAGATAACTTTTTCACAGTGATAAAAAAAAAGAAATGAAATAAATTTACAAGCAAAAAATTTTCAAAAAACATGATTGATTTTCATCGTTATAACATTCTAAATACCCGAATGATCTTTCATTGTTATATATTTTAAAAAGAACACTCTTTGAAGCTGTTTATTTTATATGAATCCTTAAAGCTATTTTTTAAGCATTTTCAATTCCAAACAATACGGTCATGGAACGCCGCTTATTGATTGCAGGTTAATCGACCAAAGTCACATAAGAAATTATTTGCATACACATGGTTGGCACACAGCTGGGGTGGGTCCACTAAACGCGTGCTGACTACGTGCTATCTTAGCACGTTGTTTAAAAGTCTTGTTAATGTTTTAATTTCTGGGTTTTTTCTCGAAAAATCTAACAGAACGTTTTGCTTACATGGCACAAACTGATATTTTATTAATTTTATACATATTTGTTGTATATACAAACAATTAAAGCCATAAGCCCTAGTTACGGGTTAGCGAAACTTCTAACTACGGTTTAAGGCTTTATTAAATTTTATTTCAAACAAATATGCATAAAACTCTTTAATATTAATTTATTCTATCTAAAAAAAGAGTCCCATAAGTTTTCTCAAGAAAAAAACCCAGAAATTAAAACATTAACAAGAGTTCTAAACAACGTGCTAAGATAGCACCTAGTCAGCACGCGTTTAGTGGACCCGCCCCTGATTCTTCGTTCTATATGATGTTTATTTCAATAAACGTCAGCAATAAAACGTCAGCAGTTTTGGCGCCGTTTTCCAATAAAAAAATATGCAAATGCTTTGACAGTTGTGAACGCACTTTTCAACCAAACTGTATGTAAATTATTTCTTATGTGACTTTGGTCGATTAAAACAATAAACCGTATAATAACCTGCCACAAGGATTTAAAAGCTTTATATAATTACAAAAAAACATTGGTAAAACTTTGATATTTTTTATTTACTTTTTAAACGCCCAATTTTTGTATCTATATTTCTTAACGATATTCTAGAAATCACGGAGGATGATTAAACCCAGAAAAAATATCACAAATAAAAAAATACCTAAAATGAAATGTAATTTTTTAAATCATATAAAAAACTACTTAATCCAAAACTGCCTGTAACCTCAAAGTTAACGTATTTAATGGACCGGTCACAGGAGCCAAGTTAATGTGGTTTAAGAATCTGTGACACAAGAGTCCCGAGAGACGACAGTCCCAATGTTATGCATGTGCGACACGAGCGTCCCGAAACACAAAAGTCTAGAGACATGAAAGTCCCGTCAATCATGCATTTTATTTGCGGCGGAATTGCTTAGGTGTTTGTGCAATTAAACACAGCTTTAACTTAAACAAATTGTAAATATTGTACCGAAGAATCTTATTGTTTCAAAAAAAAACCAGTAAAACCACAAAGCAAATAAAAGCATAATAGTTACATATATTTCATGAGTCTGTATAACCTTAATGTTTTTTTACTCTTTTATGTTTTAAACATAACACTTTACTTATATTAATAAAGTACATTTAACCAAAAATAAAATGTACAAGCTGTGCGCAAAAAAAGGTAAATGTAAACTTGCGGATCAAAACTTGGGTATTGTTATAAAAACATATAACGGGTTTGCTATAAAGAAACAGTGACTTGTTTGCTATAAGGAAAAAATGTATCCTTGGATATTCTTTTGTTTTTCTAATTGGTTGCTACGCGTTAACTGTACCACAATTACCACATTGAGAAATTCATTATAAGAAACGGTCGAGCATATAATTTAATAAATAAAAAAAAATGAATCGCAGCAAGTTAAATAAAAATATTATGCTATTATAACTGGGGAAGTATAATAATTTTACATTTCATGTTCTTTTATTATTCTTATTTTTTCAACTTCCATGTATTAAAATTTTCTTTTTGCCAGCAAGCAGTACACTATTGGGAAATTTAATTTGGTGTCACCGGAAAACCACAAACTTAAAGTACAAAAATTGGTGATTTTATTCTGAAACCATTTTAACTATGGAAACATGCATGGACAGAGAAAAAGAGATTTTATAAACGCTTTAGTTTATTTGCCATCGAGTACTAATTAATTATTGTAAAAATCGCCTATAATCGCCTATCTTTATTACATAAAGAAGATAATGTAATTCTTTGCTCACAAAAATAAAGACATTTTATTGGGTTTTTAAGACTTAATCATCGGATCATAAAAACAATAATAACTTGTGCAATTTTGTTGCAATTTCAAAAACCAAACCATATTTTTTTATTTTGTATTTTAACAAAAAACACAATGTTGGTTTCAGAATATTATATCAATATCTTATGCGTTTCTGAAACGCGTAACTAAGTTTTCAACTTTTATGTAGCGTCTTTTTTAGTTTTCGTTTTGTGAATTAAGACTAAGATTAATATAAATTTATTTATTGTTGGGTTTTTGTGGACGGATTTTTGTTAAAAGAGATCGTTCTATAATATTTCAATTCGCTTTCTATAAAATAATATCTTAGGTAGTGTTATTCCTAATCTCAAATATCTCTAATAAAAAAAGTAAATAGATAAGATTAACTTTAAGGAGTATACACTACAGCGCCTTATTTTTTAAATTTGTAAATGCAATATTGTCGGGACTCTCGTGTCGCATCTGCGCAGTTGCGGGACTCTCCTATCTGGGGACTCTCGTGTCTCTCTCCCCTTTTATAACTATACTGTAAAAAACAAGGCATTATTAGTAAACTAACATATGTATAACTAATCAAAATATAATTTCATGTTGGATTTTGAAACCTATATAAATCACACGTAAAAAAGTTATAATTGGCAGCTGGCTAAAATATTCATATTTTGTAAATTATTTTACTGACAAACAAATAATTAGTTTATATTTTATGGTGAAAGATTAAAAAATTCTTTAGTTGGAATGACAATATTGCAGCGATGCTTCTTATAAAAATATAAAATTTTAAAAATTCTAAAAAAAAAATTATGTAAAAATCTCAAAGGTGCGGTACCGGGTCAATTTTTTGTCTTTGACTTGAATTATTTCTGTGAAAACCTTACCCCTGCCTCCAATAACCCATAAAATTTTTTTGATCAAAATATCTTTGGTGGTTCAGGAAATATGACCTCGCAAAAATCGTGTTTTTTCAAAATTATATACGTAAAAGATTTCTCAATTAGTATAAAATTTTAAGTTGTAAAAATTTTATTGGAAGAAATCGGCTATCTTTTGTTTTAATTTAATAACTTTATTGTTAAGATTGGTGCAGTATTTGTCGAGATAATGCGTTTCCCGTACACAAAAACCCCTCGATTTTTTCGTTAAAAATACCAAACGACGGCAGTGATTTAATAAAATTTGCCCAGCATTTTTGCCTACACTTTTTATTTTAACCAAAAAAATTGCGGGTTTTTTCTACGGGAAACGGAATATCTCGAAAAATACTGCTCCAATCTTGACAATTAAGGTATCAAATTAAAGTAGAAAATAGCCGCATTCTGTCAATAAAACTTTTATAGCTTAAAATATTATACTCATTACAAAATAAGTACAGAGTTTCGAAAAAGCGCGATATTTGGGGGTTATATCTCCTGAACCAAAAAAGGTATTTTGATGAAAAAAATTTTGTGGGCTATTGAGGGCAGTGGTGAGGTTCATAAAAAATCCTCAAAATCGAAGACAAAAACTTTGGCCTTAACTTTAAGGAACTTTAAGGAAAAAGTTTACGGAAAAACTACCGCAACTTTAAGGAAAAGGTTTAAGTTTACATATTTCTGAAAAGGTTATTTGCTTTCCGAAAGTTTTAACTATTTTTGATTTCTAGATAAAATTTTTATCCTAAAAACGTTACAAGAATGATTAAAAACAATAACGTTTATAAATAATCAGGAATAATAAACTTTGTAACCCAACTGGATTGCATTTTCATATTTTACACTAACTGTTCTTTTTGTGTTCTTATGCTAGAAATAAAATCTTCTCCATTCTATCTTCAAGGCATTTCCTTGCTATTATAGTAAAAAAAGTCACAGTCATTATAAAAATATACGTAAATTTTTCAAGTCATTCTATAGTTACAAGGGGTGTAGTTAGAATATATATATATAAATATACGTAATGTGTGTGTGTGAGTGTGTGTGTGTCTGTCTGTTTGTCCCTAACTCCTCCTTAACCACCCAACGGATTAGGATGAATGAGGTATCGTTGAAAAGCTTATACCCTAAGAAATGTCGTAAGGGGGTTGAAAGGACATCTTTATACTGGACAACGCGTTTTCACCAAAGGGCGAACCTATGGATTTTGGAGTTTAAAAAATTTTTTGTCCAGGAATTGGCTTAAACTTATTGGTAAGAGTAATTAGTCCATGTAAAGGTAAAATATAATGTTTTTTGGAAAAATGAACATGGAAATCTTTATACTGGACAACGTTTTTTTCACTAAAGAACGGAATGACCTTTTTCCTTGACCACAAAAGGGATTGGGCTAAATGAGATATCACTTCAAACCTTACATTGGCCGGAATGTCATAAAAGGGTTGAAATTTTGAAAAAAATATATGGAAATTTTTAGAATGGACAATGCATTTTCACTAAAAGAGGGACTTATGGATTTTGGAACTTAAAAAAATTTTTGTCTTCGAATGGGCTTAAACTTATTGGTAAGAGTAATCAGTGATTGTAAAGCCACAATATTATGTATTTTGGAAAATGAACATGGACATCTTTATGCTGGACAACGTTTTTTTTACTAAAAGAGGGGATGATCTTTCTCCTTAACCACAAAAGGGATTGGGCTAAATGAGATATCATTGCAAAGCTTACATTCCAACAAATGTCATAAAAGGGTTAAATGTTTAAAAAAATAAATAACAAGGACATCTTTGTTGCTGGTCAACGCATTTTCACCAAAGGGGCAACCTTCTTTCCAACTACAAAACAGGTTCGGCTAAATAAGGTATCAATGCAAAACTGACAGTCTGGGAAATCTATATATAAATAGACGTAATGTCTGTGTGTCTGTCTGTGTGTCTGTGTGTTCCCTAACTCCTCCCCAACCACCCAACGGAATAGGTTGAATGATGTATCATTAGAAAACTTATAGCCCGGGGAATGTCGTAAGGGGGTTGAAATATTGAAAAATTTTACATGGATATCTTTAGACTGACAACGCATTTTCACCAGAGGGGGACCCTATGAATTTTGGAAGTTGAAAATTTTTTGTCTTTGAATTGATCAAATTTATTGGTAGGAGTAATTAGCCAATGTAAAGCTAGAATATCATGTTTTTGGAAAAAAATGAACATAGACATCGTTTTTTTTCATACTGGACAACGTTTTTTTCACCAAAGAAGGGAACACCTTGCTCCCCAACCACAAAAGGGTTTGGGCTAAATGAGATATCCTTGCAAAGCTTACAATTCGCGGAATGTCATAAAGAGGTTGAAATTTAGAAAAATTTTTCATGGACGTCTTTAGCCTAGACAAAACATTTTCGCAAAAAGATGTCCAAATTTTTTTGTTTTTAAATTAGCTCGAACTTATTGATTAAGAGTAATTAGCCAATGTAAAACCAAAATGTCATGTTTTTTGGTAAGATTAATATGGACATCTTAATGCTGAACAACGTTTTTCACTAAAAAGGGGAACGACCTTCCTCCTCAACCAGCAAAAGGATTGGGCTAAATCAAATATCATTGCAAAGCTTACAGACAAAGGAATGTCATAAAGGAGTTAAAATTTAAAAAAAAATCGCAAGGACATTTTTTGGCTGGACAACACATTTTCACAGAGACAGGGCCCTATAGACGTTGAAAGTTGAAAATTTTTTTATTCGAATTGACTCAAACTTATGGGTAAGAGCAATTCGCAAATGTAAAACCAGAATATCATGTTTTTGGAAGAATGAACATGGGCATCTTTGCTGGACGTTTTTTCACTAAAAGGGGAAATGAACTTTCCCCTTAATCACACAAAGGATTGGGCTAAATGAGATATGAGAAATGAGATAAATGAGATCATTGCAAAGCTTAAGTTTCAAGAAATGTCATAAAAGGAATGAATGTTTCAAAAATTAAATAACAAGGAGAATTTTATGCTGGACAACGCATTTTGACCAAAAGGGGGGACCCTTCGCCCAAACCACAAAACGGATTGGGCTAAATGAGGTATTATTGCAAAGCCTACAGTATGGATAATGTCATAAACGTGTTAAAATTTTAAAAAATAACATGGAAATCTTTATACTGGACAACGTATTTTTACCAAAGATGGAAAGACCTTTCTTCCCAACCACAAAAAAGTTGGGGTAAATAAGATATTATGGGAAACCTTATAGTTAAGGGAGCATCATATAAGGCGGTTGAAATTAATAAAAAATTAACATGGACATCTTTATGCTGGACAACGTATTTTCACTAAAGGAGGGAAAGACCTTTCTCCCCAACGACAAAATGGAGTGGGTTAACTGAGGTATCCTTGTAAAGCTTACAGTCACGGAAATGGAAGAAAAGGGTTGAATTTTGAAAAAAAGATTAGTAAATGAATATCAAAAATGCGCGAATAATTATTTGTCAGCCGTATGACTGACACGGGCTACTTGTTATGAAAACAGTCACAGTCGACTATGTATTATACGAATTCTGACTCTTATTATTTATATTTAAAAAAAAAATTAGGAATAGTAATAAATTGTACCAATATAAAGTTTAAAACCAAAAAAAAACTATTTTAGCCTCTATTATGTCGTTTCGTTACAGAATTATGCATTTATCTTTTCAGTTCATTATAATGCTTGATTCAGCACATTATGCCTTCATCTTTTTCGCATAATACAGATATCATAATTTTTTTAATAGATTAAAGAATACACACAATTAAATCGGTTTTAAATCATTCGATCTTCAATGGTAACTAATTTTACTAGCCTTAAAAAATGCTCTAAAAATAGAGCAGAAAAAAGAGGCAATTTCTCCCCGGGCGTATGTTTAGACAGAAAAAATGTGGACTAGTCCGAAATGAATATTACGCAGACCATATAGGAAATTTGCATTTGGTTCGGGCAGCTGCCCACTGAATAAAAATTTCTACTATATGGCAATGATTTGCTTATACATTAAACTAATTACACAGCACTAAGACTTATAGTTTTTTAAGACACATTTCATAAGACTTATAGTCTTATGAAATTTTGATTAAAAACATCCTACTCACAACAATCTTTGCAAACATGCGCAAAATCGCCACTTTCTCAATTAGAATATTATATTTGTATGTGTAAGAAACAACTATAAATTTGCAAAAGTGGCGATTTCGCGCTTGTTAAAAATTGCTATGAGTATGATTTTTTTCAGTTGACATTTCACCAGACTAAAGAAAAAATACAACAGTGATTTGTAATTAGCTTAATGTGTAAACATCTCATAAGACTATAGTTTAATATTTACATGACATATAACATTTCATAAGACTATATTATAGTCTTATGAAATTTCGAATAAAAACATCATACTCACAACAATCTTTGACAAGCGCAAAATCGCCATTTTTTCAATTAGAACGTTATATTTGTATGTGTAAGAAACAACTATAATTTTGAAAAAGTGGCGATTTTGTCAGCGTGGCTTTTCCGGATTCTTTATAGTAAAAATTTTATAGTAAAAATTTTATAGTAAAATTATTCGCTGTCACTTTGTTTGTTTTTTTTTTGTACTGAATTTGTTTTATTCAGCCGTGGCGACGGTTGTGAGAATTTTGATCCGCGCGCAATTGATGACAAAAGGGACGACAAAATTGTTGTTACTCTGACACAATAAGTCACAAGTGTCGTAAAACACTCGTAACTGTGACTCATTTTATATCTTAAAACAATATAAACAAAATAAGTCAGAGTTAGGTTTATTTTATATTGGTTGTGACTCATTGTGTCATGTACGTCAGGATTTAAGAATCCTCAAGATGTCGTATAGTATATTGCTGATCACGTCATGTATGTTTTTTTTTGTGGGAATGCTTGTTGGAGGAGCTGTTAGAATCACTTTTAGCCAATTAGCGCTTGGGAAAAAATTGGATCTCCAATAGATGAGAAGATCTTCATTTTTTTCCAAGCCCTAATTGGCTAAAAATAGTTTCCACGTGTCAACGGGCGTCAGACAAGGCTGCTGTTGTAGCCCAACACTCTGGAACTTCTATTTCTTCTTTGTCATGTGGCTCTGGAAAGATAAATGGCAGAAAAATATCCCAGCGCACGGTGTGAAAGTAAACTTCAAAACCGATTTACAAATTAGACCTACCAACAAGCAAATAGCGCTAAAGACCAACAACAGCTTTAGCCTGAAAGACACCGAATATGCCGACGACACAGCTATAACTTGTAGGAACTCAGAAAATTTCCACAAATGTTCTGAAATCCTAGACTCTGTTGTCTCAAGGTTTGGGGGAGAAATCAGTTTGTCTAAAACAGAATGGATGTGCATTCCCAACTCCAACAAGGAGGATTGACAGCCACTCATGCTACAGGACACAGAACTGAAACAAGTTGAAAGTTTTTGCAATCTGGGATCAGAAATTGGAAACTCCCCAAAAGACCTGTTTGGTTGTGAAGCTGACACCAAGAAGCGTATCTCAAAAAGAGCTGCCAGTTTCGGCCGCCTACGGGGAGTTTGGAAGTCCACACTAAGCCTCAGGACAAAAGGAAGGATTTTTCAAGTCTGCATTGCTCCTGTCCTACTTTATGGTATTGAAGCCAAAGTAATCAATGGGCCGCAAATGCAAAGACTCAAAGCATTCTGGTACGGCTGTCTAAAATCAATAAAATGTTTAAGATATCATGATGGCTTCAAGAACCTACAGAAAGAATTCAACGTTCCAGACATCAGAGACATTGCAATCAGAAGAATTGCCGGCTACATGGGTCACATCTCAAGAATGAAAGATAATCGGACACCGTTCAGGCTTCTCTTTGGTCATGTTGGGGCTTAAAAACGAAGCGGCGCTTGAAAGAGTAACAATTACAACATATTACAGCAATATTGCAATTAAGCTTCTCGAGATGTCCGCTAAAACTTGGCCACTGCAAGCGCAACTGGAGACAACTGGAGATCGGCACTTAAACAGCATAACAGGACAAATAAAATTGCAATTGGAGCCACTTTCAAATGTTCTGAAGCAAATTGTGAAGACTGTTTTGAATTAGAATTATTGTTGAATAGACACATCAATCGGTGTCACACAGCAAGAGCCCGAATTGCAGATGCAACAACGTGTCCTCACTGCCAGAAATCCCCAAGAATGAAAAAGGGGTCAAGATCCATGTAGGAAGATATTGTAAGCTGAAACCTGATGAAAGTGCAGTTAATCCAGAAACTACAACACCAATTTCTGGAAACCCAGAAAAGCCAAGAACAACACCCGTGGCACCACCAAAAGACTTCTCTCTCTTTTCAGTGGTGTAGAAGGGTAAACAGCAAAGCTTTTAATGCAAAATCTGTGGTCTAATAAGAAGATCTCATGCTACAATGTCGCGGGCACATTAATGAGTCACATGGCTCCAAAAGAGAAACAGCACTGTGTCAAAATCTTCCAACTGCAATGCTAGCGCCTGTGGGGGAAAATGGATTGTCTGGCTGCACCAAAGATCCGGAAGACCCCACAAGAGTCACCTGTAACAAGTTTGAAAAGTCAGTCTCAAAGAAAAACTGGGCAAGGCAATAGCTGTGGGCTTTCATTGATTTGTATGAATTGCAAAAAATCCTTTAACAGAAAAGACTGCCTGAAAAGACACCAAGCAACATGCGGAAATGTAACTCTGATCTGCCCTGGCTGTGGGAGAGTAGACAAGTTCACTTCGCATGCAAAAAGACACTAAAGCAGATGAAAGCAGATGTGTGAGCTGACCTGACATAACCTAAAACAAGTTTTGGTCTTAAATTTATGAGCTCTTTGGCTCAGTTTTTAAAATAGCTCCTCTGAACGTTTTTCCTCAGCTTCTGTTCCGACGACAAAACGAAGTTTTACTGACAGACTTTTTTGACAACTGTTATGTTTCATTGTTCTGTTTCATCCACTCACAAGCGAACTCCTCTTTTCACTGGCCAACAGCAGACCTTCTGCTGCGCTATGCTCGGACGGGCAAACAGCGCCACAAACAAAAAAGGAAGAAAGGGGTGGGGATGTAATAAAGAAGTTACTAGCTTTAACCAAATATTAAAAAAAAAATAATATTATAAAACTGTTTTACTAAATTTAATTAAGAATTTGTATACTATAATTAAAAGAAGTGCTAATTAATTTATAAAAATATTTAAATCGTTATATATTTTATTAAAAATTGATGAAAAAATGAATAATAGATAAACAGATTTAGTGATTATGAATGATTACCATAAATTTATATGTAATACTTATTTAAATAGAGTGATAAATATTTGCAATGTTATATATATAAGAACGACTACTATAATTGTTAATGCATTATTTGCTTAAATTGAGTGATATATATTTGTAACCTTTAATTTGTAGTTTACTGTTAAAGATTTAAATATGAGGAATATTCAAAAAAGGTAATACACATATTATAAATAATTACTTGTGTAATAATTGGTTTATGTGCCTGTGGTTTATGTCTAGTTGCATGATTATGATATGTAAGAAACATGAGAGTATTAAGTTTTTAAGAGTTGATTAATTATAATGCACTATTAAAAAATAAAAAATTATTTATTAAAATAGTAATTACTAGTATAGTTAATAATTGTTGTTTGTAAAGTGATGTGTGATATATTTATTATAAATTTGTTTGAAGATATATAGGTTATTGCAAGAAAAAATTTTTAAGTTATAAAGAATTTTAAATGATAAAATAATGCTATAAGAAACTTTTGACTTTTTTGACCACTGTTATGTTTCATTGTTCTGTTTCATCCACTGACAAGCTAACTCCTCTTTTCACTGGCCAACAGCAGACCTTCTGCTGCGCTATGCTCGGACGGGCAAACAGCGCCACAAACAAAAAACAAAGAAAACATATAGTATTCGTAATCACGTCATGTATGTTTTTTTCTGTGGAAATGTTTGTTGGAGGAGCTGTTAGAATCACTTTTAGTCAATTAGCGATTGGGAAAAAATTGGATCTCCAATAGATGAAAGATCTCAATTTTTTTCCAAGCCCTAATTGGCTAAAAATAATTCTATGAGGTCATTGCTCTGTGAAGTCTTTAAGTCTTTAACATTGAAAGTCTTTAACATTAAACAATTACCTTTTAAATGGGAGGATTTGATTATCGTGAGGTGACGACGAAATGTCCTAGTGACGCAATTTCTTAGCAATTAACCTTGGAATAAAAATTTTACGTTTTCCTAACTTTATGCGAAACCTAAAAATAAGGCAAAATTTTATGAAATCAACTGCGCGGCGATCTTGCTAAGGATCAAATTTTCGACTATTAAACGCCGGGGATCAAATTTCCAAATACCGCCTTTGCAACAATATAATGTTTTAATTTATCGCGGGACTAACAATAACCAATCAAATTAAATAGAAAAAAAAAACAAAAAAATCAACCGAAACTCACAAAAAACTTTGAGGCTCGTAAAAACATATCGGCTCTAACTTAGCTTTCCGTTATACATTATAGCGATATTATATATTCCGTTTGTAACCGCAAAGGGCCAAATGAAATTATACCGAAAAAGCAAAAAGATTGCCTTAAATAAGCCCGGGACGATATATGAATTTATCGGAAGTTGGTAGCGGGGAATTGATTGCCTGTTGGCTATAACCACACGGCTTTTAGCCTCCATCCGGTGTATCGTCGTTACTACGGCGAAATGAGCCACAACGATTATAAAATACACGTGACTGTGACTCATTCTGAACGTAATAGAGTCTTGTTTCAAATTTAAAATGAGTCACAGTGACATATATTTTATACGAATTGTGGCTCATTTTGCCGTAGTATTGACGATAATATACCGGCTAAGTTAGTTTGCGTCTTTTTACCACTTAAATTATGGTGAATCGTCCGCCCCAATCCCTTAAACTAGATATATCCGGATATTTATTGGGGGTAAAAAGAGCTCTGATGAAGTCTGTATTTACCCTTTTTGGGAACAACGCGTCTTAAACACAGACGAAATATGCGTCACCGTAACTGCACACCGTATAAACAAAAAGGTCAAAGGGGGTAGAAAATCTACGTGTAAAACACCAGAACAATTAGAAAGAACTAATTAAATGTGTCATATTAACCCTTTCCGATTACGTTAGCGAACAACGTGTCTTAATTGCACATGAAAAATTCGTATGCCCTTATAAACACTGGGACGCCAAAAGCAATAATAGGAAATCTGCAGGTAATACGCCGCAGAATAATTAGAAATCACTAAATGGCCACTGCCAGCGCCCAGATCGCATAACATTACAAGCTATATATTATCTCATAATCTCCAAACATTTTGTCGTTCGGAAAAATGAGCCAAAATTTGTATAAAAATCCATGCGACTGTGACTCATGTTAGATTTCTAACAGTACCTTACTAACTACGGAATGAGTCACACTCACCTGTATTTTATAATGATAGTGGCTCATTTTGCCGTAGTAACGACGATTTATGGATAAAAAAGGGTCAAAAGACAAAACAAACCAGTTTTGACCTTTCTCGTGATTTAAAGTTTTTTTAATTTCTTGGCGTTTAGACTAAAAGCTATAAAAGTTTTTTTAAAATTAAAAAAGCTTTCTTAGATTACCTGTAACTGTTAGTTTAGATCATTTTGACACTTTATACGAAGTATGTCCCGGGCTTAAGTTGGTTTCTTGTGGCTTTGTCTCTTATCTATGACACAATGAATCAAACTTAGTTAGAATTCAAAAGATTTAGAAAACTTTTGGAGCCGCAAGAACTTGTAATAAAAAAATGTAGAATTTTTATGAGAAATTTGAAACCAAAAATTGAAATCGTCAAACCTTTATTTAAGCCTAAACAAAAACGTAAGCGAATTATTTAAAGGTTCCAAATTACGGCTTTAAGCTGCCAAATTTTTCTGACGGCTTCATATTCTAGCTACATGCGTATCTATTCAAAGTGTTTCTGAGTTTACGGTCTTCTTTTTATAAGGTTTGTACTTTCAAATGAAAGAAATAAAGTTATTGGTTTTACATAATCCCACTGATACAGACACTTCGTGTCTAAACCGTTTATCACTTTTAATAACATGCTTTCAGCATAGCCGGTTCCCAATACAATAATTATGCAGTAATTTCCAGTTTAAAAAACCGCACGTTACCCTATAAATATTCATTATAGTACTATAGTGTCGGCTATACTTTAACGTTATTAAAAAAATGAGCAGTTATATTTTTTTACTGGAATCTCAGGATATTCATTAAAAACCGTCTGATAAAAATAAACGGCCTTTTTATTGCTGTAATTTGCGACAATAAAACCCAAACGCGATAAATCTTTATATAGTTTTCTTATTAATTTTCCACGTATACAAACAATTTTAGAGATTTGGGGTTGTTAAAGCCCAGGTATTTAGAGCTGATTTCGGAACCGAAAATGAGGAGCTTGGAGCCAAACGTGTGAGCTTGTTAAAATCTATCCCCATGTCTAAGCCAAGAGTAAATCTAACCACAAACCATTTTTTGAGTTTTGAGTTTTTTCGGCTCCAAGTTCTTAAAAATCCCCCCTCAAAAAAAACCCCGTAGTATGTAGTTTTTGCAAATTAGCAAATTTGCGCATCGTATAGAAAATATTAAAAATGAAGGAAGTTTTTACTAAACTAAAAAACATGAGAATTCCCAAATAATTATTTAGAAGTGCAGGCTTTCAATTTTAAGAGCACAGTTCCTCATTTTTAGGGGCGTAGATCTTATGTATTTAAAAATACATTTTTTATTACTTATTTATATTTAATTTTACTCAAGTGTCCCTTTGAAAATATATATATATATATAAAAACTAAAGTTATGTTGCATATTTATATTAAAATAATAAATATAATTGTATTTTTTAAAACCAAAAAAGATATAAATAAAAAATATAGAAATCATTACTAAAAAAACGCTACACCTTCATTTTCTTTTAAATTACAAAAAGAAGACTAAAGTGTTCATTACTTTACTTTATGCTATAATAATATTATTTTGATATAGCAAAACCGCTGTACATTTTTTCTTATATTATTTTGGAGTCACAATAAGAAGATTCAAGTGTTAGTCACGATTCGCACAAAAATATCACTGTTGGGATGTGCCCCTTGGTTGTTTGCGCTGCGCACGACCAACAAGTTATAACGACGATAAACAAATAAAGCCATTGCAGCAGTTATTTTTTATATGCCGAGGTCCGCATGACCCGTCTTTAAAGAATATACGGAGTCTCAGTGGGTTACGACTGGGATCTATTGCGACCTGTTTTGTCGTGTCGGGGAATCTATTGGCTGAATGGGATCCGTCACCACAAATGACTGATCACTCCATCCGTAAATTGCCTATAGTTTTTTGTTAAATATAAAAGGAAGGGTTGTTAATGAATTTTTTTAATTAAAATAAATCGAACTGAATTCGATGGATTTTTCGTTTAATTATATCCGGATTAAAGGGACAAAGCGCGACGATGTTCTAAAAATAATCTAATTCTCTTCCTATTCCCCATTGCAATATACATACAGTAAGAAAAACAGGAATCAATTATTGTGAAAGATAATGAAATTTTACAAGATTAATTAAGAAACTAAAAAATTTCGGTTTTAAACAAAGCAGTATTTAATAAGCCCTGACATAAATGACATAAATTTTACTAGCGATTTAAATATTTATTTATTTATTTATTTCGCATAAAGCAGGATACGAAAGACCGATGTTACTCAGCATTAATTGCGCAACCAAATACTACATATAACAATATTAACAAAGAATATTATCACAATGCAGTGTGTCTTAGCGAGGACTCGATCCAGGGACCTTCAGTATGCACGACGTAAAATCTGTCACAGCGCCACAGTCTCGACATAATGTACATAAAACTATAAAAATTTAAGATTGCAGGTGAAAAAATTGCCTAAATCCTGCGTTTTTTATACATTTTTTAATAAAATAATCAAGCAATTAATATATAAGATAAATTCAAATTCTATAAAAGAAATAAAAACAAATTAAACTTTGGGTACTGTTTTTTTTAAATTATAAAATCGCCCAACTAAAAAATAAAAAAAAACTTTTTTATATTGCCCTATTAATCTGTAAAAAAAGTAAAATTATAATTAGAATATTCTGTTTAAAAAGTTATAAAAGTAAACTTATGATTAGCATATTCGGTTTTTTAAGGCTAAATTTAGACTGGCTGCTATTATTATAATAAAAATCTTGTGTCCATCAATTATTTTGAAAACTTATGTATACAGCAGAAAAATAGTAAGTCTTCAGGATACTTCTAAGTCTCCGAATTACGCATTATTCTCTCGAGACATTCATTTTTAAGAATGCTTGTAGTGTAGGCACTTCCGGCGAATGAAAACTTTCTATGCTATTTAAGTTAAGTTTCCGAAAAACTGAGGACAATTTTTGAAACCTTCCGTCATATAAAAAATGTATTTTATCTGCGGCTTGTAAAATTTTCCAAAATAAATTTTAACAATGAAGCTTTGAAAAACGTGAGGAACGTAAAATAAGAGTAATTGTTCTTTTTTAATTAAACACTCTATCATATCGGCGTTCATACAAATAAAACAAATGTATTTTTTGTAATAAAGCTAAAAAGTAGATTTTTATAACACACATACACACACCCATACACACACACACGCACGCACGCACGCACACACGTACGCACGCACGCACGCACGCACAACGCACGCACGCACGCACGAACGCGCTCACGCACGCACACACACAGAAAACATACACACACAAACATATAGTATCGAACAATTACCTCGAGTTACTTTTTTATGCGTGTAAACCATTTATGTTCCTAACCTATGCCAAATACCATGCCCCGTAGATCTGCCATTTTTAAAACTCTGCCTTTTTAATAAGTTAATCAAAATTTTATTTGATCTTACAATAGTTTGAAGTTAATTTAATCTATTTTTAACTTCCTTTGTAATAAGATTTTCCAAAAATATATTTTACAAAGAATCGGTAAACAGAATATATAACATTATGAATTCTTTAATTATTCATGAAAATAGAATAAAAATAGAGCAGAGATCCAAGAGTTGTAAAAGTATATAGTTCTTGTATGTGTTGCTAACTTTAAAAAGCGGATTTAGGGTTGTCAATGTCGAGGGCATTTAGAGCTGGAACTTGGAGCCAAAAATGTGAACGGGGCGTAATCTCTAAAACTGGTCTTACGCATAAGAGTACGGCAAGAAACAGTACCACAAAATAGTCTCGGGTTTCGCAAAAGAGTACGCACGAAATAGTACGTCCAAAACAGTACCGTCAAAAAACAGTACGGCACCTAAGAGTCCTGTGTGAATTGCGTTTGCTACACCGCGCGACTATGACACAAAACAGTACTGGCACGAAACAGTACTGGCACAAAAGAGTACTGAAAAAATAACTTAATGTTAAAACGATTACTTCTTACAGCTGCTTAACTTAATTACTATAAAAATTAATAAGCAGTGTTTTTTTACGGCAACTCTTTTATTTTTGATAGACCATTTAATAAAGTCCTTTGATTTTTCTTTGTTTATAAAGTGAGTTTGTTTTTTACATAGTGAGTGTTAAAGGCACTGTGAGCCCCTTGAGCTGTTTAATTTGAGTGAATATAGTTGTGACTGCACCTACCTCAGGCACGTTTTAAAACTTTCTCATTTTTAATTTTTTTTTACATTTTTTGGCTAAGGTTCCTTCAAGGTTTTTTATGCTTAAATGAACGATTTCACACATATTTACTTGAAAAATGCTTTAAGTTATTTTCTATTTTAGAAATATTTTTATGAAGTTTCTATAAGTTTAGAAAAAATTAATTTACAAAAAAGTCTTGACAAAATATGCTATACATTACTTTTTATTTGTTTATTTAAGCGCAAGCATACACAATCAGACAGACAAACAGCTCATTTGCTAAAAAAGGTACAAAACGATTTGAGCGTTTTTTTATGGAATATTTTTTAAGCAACATTTGTTTTTTAAATTGGAACTAACATAAATTTCACCTAATAGCTATTACCACATTATTTCCCAACTGGTGCACAAAAACGGCGATCGGAATGTCTTATTTAAAAATCATTAAATAGGTTTTTAATGGTACGGGGTCTTTAGAGCCAGAAGCAGGGAACTTGGAGCCATCGAAAATTTTTGGGAACTTGGAGCCACGAGCAATGGGAACTTGGAGCCTTTCAAAAAAATTGGTTTGGGCTAAAATTTAGGTTTTGCTTAGGCTTAGCTACACGTTTTAACGATTTTTATTTTTGGCTCCAAGTTCCCAACTTACGGCTTCAAGTTCCCAAATTACGGCTCCAAGTTCTCTATTTTTGGCTCCAAGTTCCAGCTCCAAGTTACCTAGGCTCCATCGACCCTAAATCGTTTTTAATAGTTTTACCGTTACTGGTTTGGCACTTACTGATATTAAAACCAATAACTGACCTTTTAATAGTTTTCACTTTTACTAGTTTTGGTTGTTTTAAGCAGATTTCGTACTTATTGATATTAAAACAAGTAGCTAAGTTGTGTTAATGGTTTCAAATTTTACTAGTTTTGATCGTATCAAGCATATTATTTGATAAAATCTAATTAGCATGTAATTTTTTATTATTTTGACAGCAAAAAAACATAATAATATTACGTTTAAGATATAAAACAAGATAAAAAACGATAAAAGAATGACATTTAAAATTTTAACCGTTTAATGAAACCTAAAAACACTAAGCAAAGTTTTTTACCACATAGTAATATTTAAACGAAAAGCATTTTTTATTAAAACAGCTTAAAAATAATTTTTAAACCAAAAGAATAACTTAAATAATTTCGGTAAATAACTGAAATAATTTCACTAAGATTAAGTATTAAGTTCAGCCATTTTAAGCTATTTTCTTCACGCGCAAGTTTTGATTTTTTGTCTGTGTTAGTGATGTTCCCCGGAGCTCCGATCTCCGTAGGGGAGCTCCACTTTTAGGAGCTTCGGAGCAACCCCCGGTACTCCGAAGCTCCGAAGCTCCGCGCCATTTTTATACTGGGTTCGTGAATAATTATTAATGGCAATAATTATTTTGTCAAATTTTTTTTGTAAGCTAATTTTTTTCCAAAACCTATTTAAAACCATGAAAATAGTCCTACAAATACAGCTAGAGTCGTTTAAAATGCATTTCAAGCCTAAATGAGCTTCAAATCGCTCATTAAAGGGGCGGAGCTTCGGAATTCTCTTCGTTTTAAATAGTCGGGGCTTCGGAGCATGATATTGGAATGGATTATTATTTCAATCGATTAATTTTTTTAAGCAAAAGTTAAAACATGTTTTATTAGTATTTAGGAAAATACGATTAAAATAAAAAGTTATTTTTTAATCAAGATAAATCCGGAATGCCCATGTTTTATTATACGATAATTTTTATACACCATTTGTGTGTTTACTTCTATTTACCTAACCACGAAAGAAAAATAAATGGAACAACACTACCACGGCCCAAAAATTATACTTTAATATACGTATATTGATATCTTAAATATGCAAATTTTCATTTGAATCACTAAGATCTGGTAGTTCCTGCTCGCAATATCTCGGTACTCTTTTGTGTCCGTACTCTTTTGTGCCGTACTCTTTTGTTCCAGTACTGTTTCGTGCGTACTCTTTTGCCAAACCCGGGACTATTTTGTGGTACTGTTTCGTGCCGTACTTTTATGATAGGGAACCCTCTAAAACTTATCCTTAGAACATTTTTTTTAATTTTGGCTCCAAGTTCCCGTTTTTAGAGCTCCGCGTTATTAAATTTTTTCACGGTTCTAAACTCCATGCTGACGGGTCAATAGACACCCTACCCAAAAATGGGTCCTCTTTCGAAGCTCCAAATATATCCGGAGCTTCGAAACCCAGGCATTCGGTTCATTCTATGCATTCGGTAACAATATATAAAAAACAAGAAAAAAAACAAGACACGCCGAAATTACTTTAATTCAAAATTTGATATCAGTCACAAAACTGAAAATCATATACGCGTCATATCCGGTGGAAATTTATTTTAAACGAAAAAAAATCCATCTAAAAAGTAGCAGCCAGACACGAAAAACAAAAAAACGGATATCCGAATGTTTTATCGTGTTAGCTAAATTAATATTGGGTGACATGTTGATATAGAACCTAAACTAAAAGGAGAGATTGTTTAGGTCGAACAAAGTAACTGGTGGTTGTCACATTTTAGAATGACTTTAAGCAATAAATTTAGAAGTTACAATTTTGATTTATTACATATTTTTGCTTTTGACACTTTTTTCTTTACTCTCTTTACTTAAATAGTACACGCGTTTCTTTAGATGTTTTATTCAGTTTTTTTTATTTTAATGAAAAACAAAAAAAAACAAAGCAAAAGAAAAATGTAATCGTCGTTCCTGCCGTAAAAATAGTAAAAATTAGTTAGCACAATAAAACACAAGAAGCAAATAATATAAAAACTATGATTTTTAATACGTTTTTTTAAGCTGTGAATGCATTACGGTGATTTTCACATAAAGAAAGAGGAAGTATTAGGTATATCAGTGCAACCTAGTACTCCCTCCTTTAAGAAATTTAAAGGAGAAACTACTAAAACTAAAAGTTTCTATTATATATGGGAAAACAAAGTGCGTTTGAAATCGTCTCGACATACCTATTTGCCTTCGCTGCGGCCTCTGACTACTTTAAACGGGATTGAAAGCAAATTCAAGGTTGTATTTATTGAAATTTGAGCTATATCATGAACCTTATTAAAAATTATTCATAAACCCCAAAAACAATCACGCCCTGGATGCAAAAAATTTTGAAAAATATTATCGTAATATTAAATTGGATATAAAGCAAAAGCTATACCAACATTAGCCTGCTTGAATTTCGGAGACAAATATAATTTTATGAATAATTCACAAACTACATATTAAATACATGCTAAAAAAACTATATATAATTTGGTTTTTTGGATATTTAATGGAAGAACCAAAATTTATACTTAGAAAAGAAAATCTAAACTGCAGTTCGAGCATTCTTTAAAGTTTAACGCTGCGAAGTACAGCTGTTTAAATGCAATTAAAAAACATTATGCGAGTTATTAAGTAACGCAAATGTATGCCCATTATGTCTTTACACCCGCTTTTTATAAGAATGCACCATTAAATTCAAAATATATCATGAAAAACTTTAAGAACAACTTTGCAATTAATAAAAGATGTTTCTTAAACTGAAAAAGTTTTCAACCTAAGATTCTTAAAATAAGGCTAAAAAGCGCTTTTTTCCTAAGCTCGTGAATTCATGAGGACCAAGGAAGAATTTTCCTGTATGATATTATATTTTTACTATCGAAATCTGCTTTTATGATATGTTTAAGAGAAGACCTTTCAACCTTCAGTTTTTTGAAATTATTAAAAATCTAACAGATGTCCGTCACGTCAGAAATACAACCGAAATTAGCTGTGAACACTCCAAACATAAGCCTTCAATCATGCATTAAAAATTTATGCCCTAAAGGAGATAAAGTGATATATTGCAACATATAGATTGTGACATTTTACTAGCCGTCAGTAATAAAACTGGCATTATGACAAAGTAATCCAACCAGAACTGTTTACTTAGATTAAACAGAAATGATAGACGTTAGTTTCCATATTTTAAAGTTATGCAGCAAAAGTTATACAAGGATTTTATAGATTATTCACCAGACGAATTTTGCTTTAAAAACTTATCTCAAAGACTGTCTGGAAACGTCAAATCTAACAAGCAAACGTTTTTGCATAAAATCCGTCAACAGATATTAATTTTAAATAATGCTCCTTAAGTTGTTTTTTTCTTGGTTTTTCTTAGAAAGATAAGTTGATTTGCAATTTCTTTTGTAATAATGTTCCTTATATTTTTATTCTTTCATTTGCAATTATAAAAATAATGCAATAAACAGCAATGGTTTGCGGTTAGTTAAAAAAAACTTAATTAAAAATAAATATTATAAATTTAAATAAAAAATAAACAAACCAACTATTAATTTTCAATTTTGAATAGGCTTTTTATTAGTTTTAGTAATGTTTTGGCCATTCAAAAAAATTACAAATGGGCTGATTGGTGATTCTTCAAAATCAAAGTTGATTTATATTTATGTAAAGAACTTAATTAAAATTTGTAGTTTAAAAGCTTCATCAGAAAATTAAGGCCATTTGAAACATGTCAATTTACTTTAAAGTAAAGTTTTCAAGGTGTTCTGCCAAAAAACTTTCATTTTTTATTTGACGCCATGGCATTTCAGTATATTTTCTGTAAACCACTAAGAATTGCAATCTCATAGATAAGGCATAAAAATTTTATTTAAATAAACTTAGGCTCGTTGAAGCAACTGTACTGGAACTGGGAAACGAAAATATAAAACAAAAGTTTAAAATCATTAGAATCTACATCTAGGCATAAGCTTAATCACTGGGTTATTTTTGACTCAATGTGCCCAACTTCCCGAAATTCTTAACACCCCCTCAAATTTTCTTGCTGACATGTTTTAAAACTTCTTACAATTTAATGGTTCAAATATATATTATTCTAACGCAAAAAAACTTACAAAAAATATAAAAAACCTTGCATTAAAATCAATAACATAATTTAAAATATGTTATTTTGACACTTTTCGGTAGTTTCTTAATTAAGGATTATGTCGATAAATCAATTACATTGTATTTTTGTAAAAAAATTGCTTAAACGTGTGAAAAAGATCCAATTTTTGTTTTCAAGTTTTATAGATTTTTTGAAAAAACCGAAATTATTAATACAGATTAAAATTTTGTAATTTTTTCTCTATGTAATATCTTTATTTAATGAAAACAGGCGCGCATTCAACGCATTATAAAATAATATTTCGCTCAAACTTCTTCTGGAAAAAATTCAAAAAATAATGTTTTGAATTAGCATACCAAGCGGCGTTTCTTATCTCGAACTATTAAAAAAAAATTTGTTTTTTTTTGGGACCAGGTGTTTTTCACCGCATCGGTTAAAAAAAGCATTTTTTAGCTGCGATATTTGTCAATTTCGTAGTAGGATTTTAACTTTGAAATTATGTTTTTCTAACAAAATAATCTGGAAATAGAAAAATATAAACTTTTACGGCTTATTTTTTGGAAAAGTTTTTACTTTAAAGGTTTGCTGCTGCCAGCATACGAGCTTGGAATGCTTCCAAATTTTTAATTCGTCATTTTTGACAGCTTAAATATTAGGTTTTTTTTACACAAACGATATATCGAAATTCGTGATATGATATAAATTTAACATTTTTCATGGTTTTGAAAAAAAATTTTCGGCATTCATGTTTGCCCCCCCCCCTCTAGCCCCCGGGGGGTCAACCCCCAAAAAAAAATTTTAGGTCAAAAGTAAGGAATAAAAATTGGCGGACATTTAGTATATAACAATATGATCAATATCGTACACACTTCGATTAGAAAAAATGCTTTTCGATGACGTCATCACTACAGCCGATGCAGTGAAAAACACCTGGTCCCAAAAAAAACAAAATTTTTTTTAATAGTTCGAGATAAAAAACGCCGCTTGGTATGCTGTTAAAACATACTTTTTTGAATTTTTTCTAAAAGTTTGAGCGAAATATTATTTTATAATGCGTTGAATGCGCGCCGTTTTCGCCATTATTTGCGAATTTTTGCAACACTAATACACTGTCCGAATTATTTATTTTGTTTTGCTTTCTGCTCGAAGTGTGTACGATATTGATAATATTGTTATGTATTAAATGTCCGCCAATTTTTTTCCTTACTTTTGACCTAAAATTTTTTTGGGGGGGTTGATCCCCCGGGGGGCTAGAGGGGGGGCAAACATGAATGCCGAAAATTTTTTTCATAATTTTTTTTCAAAACCATGAAAAATGTTAAATTTATCACATATCACGATTTTTGATATATGCGTTTGTGTAAAAAAAATATTTAAGCTGTCAAAAATGACGAATTTAAAATTTGGAAGCATTCCAAGCTCGTATGCTGGCAGCACCAAACCTTTAAATTAAAAACTTTTCCAAAAAATAAGCCGTAAAAGGTTATATTTTTCTATTTCCAGATTATTTTGTTAGAAAAACATAATTTCAAAGTTAAAATCCTACTACAAAATTGACAAATATCGCAGCTAAAAAATGCTTTTTTTAAGTGTTTTCTTACTTGCAAACATGTTTCCCCGTTTGTCAACACAAAAACAAATTTTTAATAACTATGTTTTTCAACTTTTGCCGATATCCCAATGTAAATTTTTAAAGTAATGTTATTTTTCGTCTAAAAACGTTTGAATCCGCGATCTGCTGAATTGGGTCATTTTAACTACGGAAGATCCAATAAAAATCATCAATTATGACGTAATAACAAAAATTTGCATGGCGTAGGGAAGTATTTCGGAATTTTAAGGAATATGCATGGCGTAGGGAAGTATTTCGGAATTTTAAGGAATATTTATGTTGCGTTTTCATGGGGTTATTCGGACCATTTTCTAATACTTTAAATCCAAATAAACTAAAAAAATTTAAAACTAATTTTTTAAAGTTTATTATTCTTGTAAACCTTTTTAATTGAAAGGTTTGCTTCTGCCAGCATAGGGGCTTGGAATCCTTCCAAATTTCAAATTCGTCATTTTTGACAGCTTATTGTAAGCTTAATATTAGTTTTTTTTACACAAACGATATAAATTTTGTATCTTGGCAACAAAAGCTTCACTTAATTAAAAAAACGTCGTTCTCAAGCACATTCAGAGAACTGCAGTTTTAAATTTTCAAACTAGTGTGGCAAAAAAACATTCACACAAATATATACACTTATTTTTTTTCTTTTATACGCGCTATAAATCTTACCTTTTATCAACTGGCCGAAAGTTTTCACAGCCCAAAATTGGTCAGTTTGTCCGACGAAACGATTCATCATCAGCCACTGACTGCCCACGTTGACTATATTCAGGATTTTATTCGCCAAAAACAGCATTGTAAGCCACTGAAAACCGGTCTAAATGCTTTGGTTCATTGGCTTCAAAGCTTTGGAGCTCCTGAGCTTCGCTATCAAGTTTTTAAAAGGACGTTTTTGGTGTAAAACAATTGCAAGAAAAAAATGATAAAACTAGGCATTTACTTTTAAATTGAAAATGTCAAAGTTTAGAGTCTAATATGGCAGCTGAATTAAAATGTGTTATTTTCGGGCACGGCCCTTTAGGAAGTAAATTTAAGTTTTTAGTTTAAATCGCATGGAGCAAGCATAGACTTTGAACGCAGGTTTCAGCGCTGTTTTTTTGCACCATAGAAAAATTTTTAATCGTCTGAGATTGTAATACAAAGATTTTTAACATTGTTAACATTATAACATTATATACAGTAAGAAATATTTTTGGTAACACTTTTATTACCAAAAAAAGTGAATTTACGCTACCATTTATGGTACCAAGTAAATAAAAAACGGTTTTTGGAGACATAAATAACTTTGGGTCCGATGTCATCCAACAACATTTTTGCTCTAAAATTAGAAAGAAAACATTCGCGAAGGTTATTTATAGAACAGTAAAAACAAAGAGGTCCCGAAAGGTTACCTTGCGGCACGTCGTTTTTTACAGAAACATAACTTGATAAAAGATTTTCAGTTTTTACACCTTGGCACTTATTCGATAAAACTTCTCTTATCCCGATAAGGACGGGTCTTGACCCTGCTTCCCGAAGACTGGAGGCAGGTAAAACTGCATTAGAGGCAGGGTGGAGGCAGGTAGGAAGCAGGGTGGAGGCAAATAGAGGCAGGTAAAACTGCATCAGAGGTAGCATGGAGGCAGGGTGGAGGAAGTAGGAGGCAGGGTGGAGGCAGGTAGGAGGAAGGGTGGAGGCAGGTAAAACTGCCTCGAGGCAGGTGACCCTGCCTCTTATGTTAAAGCATATACAGGTTAGGAGGCAGGTAGGAGACAGCGAAAACTGCCTCGGAACCAGGTAGTAGGTTGGTTGGAGGCAGGTAGGAGACAGGTAGGAGGCAGGTAGGGGGCAGCAAAATTTTTTATGGAGGCAGGTGGGAGGCAAGTAAAAACCGTTTTTCCCAATCCAGGCACCCCGTCCTTACCGGGTTATCCAAGATGTCAGTTTAAAATCTATTTTACAGATTTTTAATTTAATAATTAATTTAAAATGTGACACCGTATTAACAGCTTTAAGTAGTATATCCACACAATCAGTTTGTTTTTCATCACGAAGTGCGATCGACTAGTCACTGAGAGAGAAAAGCAGCTGAAACCTGTCGAGC
>JASAMX010028664.1:0-18676 GCA_030248175.1 Microlaimidae sp. YZB2_3
TTTTGTCCGCCATAATCTTGATCAGTTTCAACGATTTAGTCTCCAACGATGTATTGTCTTTTAAATATTTTCTCCAGCGATCTGCTATTTGACGATCTTTCTGAATGGGTTAAGCTTTAAAGTAAGTGGGTAAAAACCATGAAAAACCATAAAATACCTGGAAAACATTACTTCTTATTAAAATGCTTTTTAATGCTTTTTAAATGCTTTTTAATGCTTTTTACATTCTTAAAAGTGCTTAGTTTAAAAAAAAGTTTTTCTGTAGTGTGTTTTGTGAATGAAATACATTGATTTTTTAAAGTACGCTTTTCTACACAAAACACACTACTTTTTAAAAATAAAAGCTTTTTAAGACAAAGTAAGTAACCCTGATACCATTTTTGTTTAAACTAAGCGGTCTTATGTCAAAAACAGGGACGTACCCAGGGGGGGGGGGGGGGGGGGGCGGCCGCCCCCCCCCCCGAAACGGTTGGACAGGAGGAAAAAATAAGGATAGTGGTTGGGCGGGTGGGGGGCGCCCGCCCGCCCCCCCCCCCGAAATGGTCGCCAGATAGTAAAATTTGGGGGTTTTCAGAGGCTAAAAATTCAAAATTTTCTAGCGCCTCGCTAATCGCTCGGCGCCAAATTTTAAAATAATTTTAGTACCCCAATGGACCCCCAAAACCAAAAAATTGTTCCGCTTCGCTTTTCTCAGCGGTCACTTTCTATAGTATACATACATATATACCTCGTTATTTATGTTGCCTGATGCTAATGTTATTTCAAAGGTAGTACAATAATTTTTATAAGTAATAAGTACTACACAGAAAGAAAAACAAACAATCATATTGTTTGATTTACGTACCTCCTCGCTCCTAAATTTTCCTGCCGCCTATAGCATTGGCTCGGATTTTTTCATATAAGGTAGGTACCCCAGAAAACATGGAGCCGAGATGCTGCTCATGTGCTTTGGTTTACAATGTGGGTTTAGCCAAGGGGTCTGAAACTAACGTCTCTAAATTCCTTTTTTTAAAATCCAGGCTCTGCCAATGTGTGCTTATGTAATTTTTAACTAAGAAAACATGTTTTTACCGCTAAAAACATTAGATAATACGTTATTAGGCCAAAAACAGTGTATTATACAGCTTTATCTACGTTTATCCCTGCTTTTTTAACGTTTTCAAAAATTAAGGGGGGCTCTGCCCCCTCCCCCCAAAATTTCAGGGGGGGGGGCGGAGCCGCCCTCCCCCCGAAAATTTTTTTGTACTACAATCCGCCCCCCCCCCCCCAAAATGAAACTCTGGCTACGTCCCTGGTCAAAAATTCTTCAATAAATCAAAATCGTTTGATTTTATTTTTTGGGAAATTTGGTTAATTAAGGCCTATATTTTTCCGAACACTCTTTTTTTGGTCACCAAACGTATGATTATCTGAAACTGTAGGGTTTTTAGTACACGTTACACATTGCTGCTGGGTTTACTTGTTTATATTAAGTGAGCTGAGGTGGGATATATTTTATAAACCCAAAGTACTAATAATTTATTTTTTAGGAAATATGCTCAGAGAATACCCTTGATTTTTGCAAGCGTTTATTTTCAGTCACCAAAAGCAATATTTGCTGAAACCATGGGTTTTTTGGTATATGGTAGTAGTTTTTGTTAGACCAAAATAGGCATGTTTTGAGATTTACGCTTAAAATATTATACAGGGTCCCGTAATAAAAGAAGCCTACGTTTTTGTTTCAAACCAAAAGCCAAGAGTGAGTATTCAATGTGCCACGGCAAACTATACTTTTTCTGAATCCTAAGAGTCTAAACTTTTGTTTAAAGTATGTTTATCTGATATTTCAAGTGGTGCTAACGACTAGTGAACCAAAATGTACAAAAATAGGCCCTTAAGTATGGAAATTTTAAAAATAAATTCCAAGAGTCATTTTTGGTCGTTAAGCAAAGTTGAACACATGTTTCAAACCGATTTTTTAGAAAGAATTCATTGCCGCCTGTTCAGATACCTACTTCCGACTTAATTCGCGAGAAAAATGCAACTAAAAAAAGTACCCTTTACTATTAAGCCAATTTCTCCAATAAAACTATATCAGATGAAGTTAAAAAGTTTATATATGTGTAGTAAAAAAATAAATTCCACTAAGCGTTGGTCTGATTGTGGAAAAGGTCCAAAGTTATTGCATTACACGAATTAGTATTTGATTTCTAAAAAAATAAATCCGCCGTGGTGCGCTCGCACATTTTTACACACAGAGCCTGGGCGCGCAAAAAAACAAGGTCACGTGATCACCTTTAACGTCGCTACTATGACAGTATAATAAACTCCCCAAAACTAAAAAGTTTTAGTTTTTTATTTTTTCTTGCAAAACAAACTATAAAATATAAACTTTTTGTTTAATTTTTAGGTTTTGCTTGGGCTTAGGAAAAAATAGTTATCTTAACACCATTAAATATAAAATTATCATAAATATTTAGTTTGATTTTTAGGTTTCGTTTAGGCTCAGAAAAACAGTTTTAAATTATTAAAACACTAGCCATTCACTACTCCCTCGACAACCTACAATGGGGATTAGGCCACTTTGGAGGTCGTGGCTGATTTGGTTTACCAAAACCGCCATTGCCACCTTGGTGAGGTAATTGCCACATCAGGTGTTGTGGCGTGATGGCTTGACGCGCTGAGGGGGCTTAGGCCCATACTGTGTGGCCATTGCGGCCTAGCCCACAACCGGAGGGTATTCCTCCCACAGTATGGTGAATCCAACCAAAAGTAGGTCTAGGGACTAGATGTGAGATAGGTTGTGTATATTTTATGTATTCAGTAAATCATATACTAATCTTTATTTATTATAGGACAGATCACAAGAAGGGAAAGATCAAGAGGATTTTTATTTAGGTCAAAGTAAATAGGCTTGCCTAGGTGTGAAGGTTTCTTTTCTGTCCACAGCCCATATATCAAGAGCGTCGCAGTAACGATGCGCAACCGCACTTTCAAGTACCTTTTTTAGACATTTAATTTCCCCTAGACAACCTACAACGAGGATTACGCCAAATAAGGTAAACTAACCTTTAGTTATTTTACACTATCCTATCATATCTTACCTCTATTTTTTGATCTTTTTATGCTATCTAACTATCATATTATTATTTAATTTACCTTAAGTTATAATTTTTTTTTTTTTTGGTTATTTCCTTTTCAATTTTATTATTATATATTATTCTCATACAGAATGTAAAACTCATATCTGCTTCCTAAAATCCTCTGATAGAGGTGGGGCTTTTGACTAACATTCTACTTTAACAACAGTGCTGATATAGGGTGGTAGGCGGCAATATGGAATAATAACCATTGCCGGCCCGCTTCAGCTATAAAAAAAACAAAAAACATTCACTAAGTTTTTTCTTTCTTTAATTCAGGTTTTGATTAGGAAAAACATAAATTTTTGACTCATCGTTGTTAAAACAACATTGCTTTGTTTAAATATTTTATTGAAAACATTTGTTTTTATTTTATTGAGTTTTTTTATACTTGGGGGGAGTTTATACTACCTGGGCGGGGAGTTTTAACATCTGTTTTAAGCAACGCGTACTGCGGCGGTCTAATGCTTGGCGTTCAAGTGAGCGGCGTTCTAATGCTGGCGGTCTAATGCTTGGTGATCAAGTGCTGGCGTTCAAATTTCCTAGAATCAAATTTAATGAATGAATTTTATTTTAGTAAAATATGATACTGATTGTAATAAAAGAGTTGATATGTAAACATAAGCAAGAAAATATATTTTAAAAAAATATTAAATTCTTTTTTTTTTGTTTAAAAAGTTAATTGGTAGATATTTGCAGGGTTATTTTTAATACATTTTTTAAATTTGATTGGCAACTTTTTGAAACGGGGGGGGGGCAAGCAGGGGGGAAAGAAAAAAAGAGAAAAAAAGGAAAAAAAGGGGAAAAAAGAAGGGACAAAAAAGCGAAAATAAGCTAAAAATAGGTCTAAAATGGCTTAAAATACATTGAAATAGGTTAAAAACTGCAAAAAAAATTGCAATGATGGCGTCATCATAGGTCAAAAATGGCGTCATAATTTTAGGTTTTTTTGCAGTTTTTAGCCTATTTCAATGCATTTTAAGCTATTTTAGACCTATTTTACCTTTTTTCCGCTTTTTTCCCTTTTTTCCCTTTTCCTTTCTTTTTTTCTTTTTTTCCCTTTTTTTCTTTTTTTTTCTTTCCCCCCTGCTTGCCCCCCCGTTTTATTGCCCCCATAGGTGTTTTTGGGGGAACAGAGGGGTGCACCCTCCTAGAGCCGAAATTGTGGACCCCCCCTAGAAAAAAATCAGGGCCCCCCCTCCCCCCCAAATCTCGACAGTGGTCCGGCCTGACCCCCCCTAGCGAGGCTGACCCCCCTCCCGACCAATTTGGAAGTATATTTTTTTATTTACTGTCAAAAACACGGGTTTTTAGTTAAAAACAGTGTTTAAATACATTTTTTAGGCCTAAATAGGCTGTTTTAATACATAAAATTCAATATTAGACCTAAAAACACTTAAATTATTGAGTTAAAAAAATTTTGCTAAAATATTGGACCCCCCTGACCCCCCTAAATTTTAAATCTCGCACCCGGGGTCGACCCCCCCCTAAAAAGCCAGGGGGGTCCAGACCCCCCTGGACCCCCCCTAAAAAATTTTGGCCTTCCACCCGGGGGTGGACCCCCCTAGCGGACCCAACCAAAAACACCTATGATTGCCCCCCCCCCGTTTCAATAAAGTTGCCCCCCCGTTTTGGAATTGCCCCTCCATTTAAACCATACATGGGCAAGTTGGTCAGGAGTGGGGGGGGGGTTAAACCCCAAATTAGGGGAGGGGGTTAAAATCGGAGAAACGCAAAATACCCATATCGTTTTTTTTTCTGGAGTGCATTTTACCCATATCGTTTTTCTATTTTGAAGGAAAAATAGGTTAAAAACACTAATTTTAGGTCAAAAAGCCCTTTTTATTGCATTTTTAAGCTTTTTATTGCTTAAAACATTCATTTTGACCCCAAAACTTAAGTTTGGAGGCAGTTAGAAGTCATTTTAGAGACATTTTTTTTCTTCATTTTTCCAAAATTGGGGGGGCAGACCTGTGCACGGTCTGAAAATGCCCCCCCCCGTTTTATTGGAGGATTTGCCCCCCACCCCCGTTTTATTGCCCCACCCCCCTCCCCGCCAAAAAATGAAAAAGTACCCTAAAAATATGACGCCATTTTTGACCTATGATGACGCCATCATCGCGAATTTTTTGCAGTTTTTAGCCTATTTTAATGTATTTTAAGCCATTTTAGACCTATTTTTACCTTATTTTCGCTTTTTTTGTCCATTTTTTTCCCTTTTCCCTTCTTTCTTCTCCTTTTTTTCTCCTTTTTTTCTTTTTTTTTCTTTCCCCCCTGCTTGCCCCCCCGTTTTATTGCCCCCCCCCCCCCCCGTTTCAAAAAAAAGTTGCCCCCCCCCGTGCCCCCCCGTTTTGTAATTGCCCCCCCCCCCCCGTTTTAAACCTGGGGGGCAGTGCACAGGTCTTGGGGGGTTAAATTTTTATACCCCCCCACTTCTGAGTGGGGGGGGGGTTAAACCCCACTTCTCAGAATTTGGGGGGGGGTTAACCCCCTCCAACCCCCCCTGCCCATGTATGGTTTAAACCCCAGGAGTGGTGTTCAAAAGTCACTTTTAATTAAAGTTAAAGAATCAGTTGGTCAACTTGGTCAGTTAATCAATTCGCCAGGTAGCGATTCTGCACCAGCCATGATTAACAATAATTAAAGTATTTTGTCATTTTTCACATTTTCGCGAGGTTAATAATGTGCTAGCCCCCAAATATATCGTAGTTTACACAGTGTATACACCGGATATACATATACAGTGTACATAGATGAACAAAGGTGGGCGGGTAGGGTGGGGTCCACCCCCCATAGCCTTAAAATTTTGGGGGCCCCTCCTAGAAAAAAATCCAGGGGCCCCCTCCCCCCAAATTTTTGAATTTTTTACGCCTGACCTCCCTGAAATCTGACCCCCCTCTCTCAAGAAAATTGTAAGTACTTTTTTTATACTAAATTTTCTTTCAAAAACGTGAATTTTTAACACAAAAAGGGGTGGGGTGGGGGGAAGGCATAGATAAAAAGGGGGGGTAGGCATACATGGGCAAGTTCTTGGTTTGGGAGTGGGGGGGGCATAAACCCCAAATCAGGGGGGGGGTTAAAATCCAAGAAACGCAAAATACTCATATCGTTTTTTTTGGAGTGCATTTTACCCAATATTGTTTTTCGATTTTGAATGAAAAATAGGTAAAAAACGTTAATTTTAGGTCAAAAAGCCATTTTTATTGCATTTTTGAGCTTTTTATTGCTTAAAATGATCATTTTGACCTTAAAATTTAAGTTTGGAGCAGTTAAAAGTCATTTTAAAGACATTTTTTTTCTTCAGTTTTTCCAAAATTGGGGGGGGGGGTCTTCTCCCCCCCCCCACTTCTGAGGGGGGGGGGGGTAAACCCCCCTCTCAGCAACGGGGGGGGACCCCCCCCCCCCCCAACCCCCCCCCCCCGCGCTGGGGTAGGGGTGGGGTCCACCCCCCTAGCCTCGGAAATTTTCCCCCCTCCCCCCAAATTTTTGAATTTTTTTATCCCTGACCACCCTCTAGATTTTGAAATCTGACTCCCCCCTCCCTTCTCAAGAAAATTTTAAGTACTTTTTTATACTAAATTTTCTTCCAAAAACTTGAATTTTTAACACAAATTCATGTTTTTACACCCTTAAAGGATTAAAAAAAATTTTCCGCGCTTTGCGCAGAGAGTTTATTACCTTGTTTATGTCATCTACTTCATTATTTTCCTATTATTCAATACAAATAAGTCTATAAAACAAAGAAAAAATTTTTTACAAACAATTTGATACCTTAAAATTTTCGATTTCCAAAACATGACAGCTGAAAAATGAGTACATTGAATTACAGCTGAGCAATGCAAAGTACCAGAAAATGTTTTTAAAATTACTTCTAACCTTTAAATTTTTAATACCACTATAACAAATCTAAAAGGCGGGGGTCCAGCGTGGTCATATCAAGATTAAAAAACAAAGTAACACTAATTTGGAAGTGGAGACCAATTAAAACATAAAGAATGGGGTCAGTCTAGCGTGGTCATACCAAGATTACAAAACAAAGTAATACAAATTTGCAAGTGGAGTCTATAATATATAATTAATGGGACGCTGAGCGAAGCGCGAGAAAATTCTTTAAAAATGGTCGTTCTCTAGACCCCCCTAAATTTTTCCTTGGCGACCCAAAGGGGGGGGGTTAACCCCAAATTTTTCGCTTTGCCGAACCTAAAAGGGGGGTCTAGACCCCCTGGCTACGCCCATAATCTTTAATTAAATATAAGATTATGGATTAAAAAGTTTGTGATACTTGACTTTATAATGAAGACAATAATAATAATATTACTATTCTATTATTACGTAATTATTAAAAAACTATGATTTCTAATCTAATTATGAAATACATAAACACATTATCAATAAAAGAATTAAAAAATAAAATTTATAAGTTCAAGGTCTTATTTTAATTTTACACAGACAGTTTTAAAACATTTATAAGTTTGTTTTACATTTATTACACGTTTTAAGCCCATTTTAAGGCAGCGCGGAAATATTGGGTACATGTACACCCCCCTCAAAATTTGGGTCTTGCTGGACACCCCCCTAAAATTTTACCCCCCCCCCCTTATACCCCCAAAATCTGAGAGGCTGCCCACCTATAATTGGTTATATTAAAGAAACCAAATTTACACAGATTTTGGTCCTTTTTTAGCAAAATGATGGGATTGATAGTATTTTTATGCATTTAAGTAGAGCGCCACAGGATTTGTGGGCTGGGCTTGGGTCTGGAAATGATTTTTTGTTAGCCACTGAGTTAATAATTTTGTAATATGGATGATAGATGCAGTGGCGTGCCCAGGATTTTATTTTCGGGGGGGGGGCGGTCTGGGGGGTACATACTAACCCTGAGGGAGAGTCTGGAGGGCGGCAGCCCCCAGAAATGGGGGTTCTGAAGGAGGGCGAGAGCCCCCAGCGGAGTCAAGGGGCAGAGCCCCTTGTCAGGCGGTCTGGGGGGCAGAATGCCCCCTGGGAGAGAAAATTTTTAATTTAAGGCGCTAAAATACACTAGAAATTTAAATTCCAAAAGATAATTAAAACAAAATTTAAGGTTTTTTTATTCCTATCCATTTAAAACATGTGTTTAAAACGTTAATAAAAGGTTAACAGTTTTTATAGTAGTTTTATTTAACATGTATGCCTTAACTATTGAGCGGCAAAATGAATTTGAAATTAAAAAGCTGAGATCAATTTAAACTACCCGCGAAACGGGGAAAATTTGGTTTTTTGACTATTAATATGCTTTTGGAAGGCATCAGGAAAAATTCTGTATTAATATTTAAGAAAAAAATTTTTCTCTCCCAAAATTCAAAAAACGTAAGGGTCCTCCCCCCTTACAAAAAAATCCGGGGGGGGGGGGGCACGCCACTGGATAGATGTAATGAACAGCTTAAATATCCTTAATTATTTGCAAAAAACTTTATTTATTTAAACATAAATGATTGCTAGTTTATCTAAAAAATTAAGGTTTAATTATACAGACCTGTGCACGGTCTGGAAATGCCCCCCAAATTGGAGGATTTGCCCCCCCCCGTTTTATTGCCCACCCCCCCGCACAAAATGAAAAAGAATCCTAAAAGTATGACGCCAGTTTTGATCTATTATGATGACGCCTTCATCGCGAATTTTTTGCAGTTTTTAGCCTATTTCAATGTATTTTAAACCATTTTAGACCTATTTTTACCTTAATTTCGCTTTACTTAATTTCTAATTTACCTTTTTACCCTTTTTTCTCCCTTTTTCCTTCTTTTTTTTTCTGTTTTTCTCTTTTTTTTCTTTTTTCTTCTTTCTTCCCTGCTTGCCCCCTCCGTTTTATTGCCCCCTACCGTTTCAAAAAAGTTGCCCCCCCATTTTGGAATTGCCCCCCGTTTTAACCCCGGGGGGCAGTGCACAGGTCTGATTATATGTTTTTAGGATGCAATAAAGTTTTATATCCTAATAATCAAAAAAGTAAAGAGTTCACAAAATCAAACTAAATTTTCATGGTAAATTTATATTTCATGTTTTGTTTTTTTAAGATAAACGTTTTTTCCTAAGCCTAAGCAAAACCTAAACGTTTTTTCCTAAGCCTAAGCAAAACCTAAACGTTTTTTCCTAAGCCTAAGCAAAACCTAAAAATTAAACAAAAAATTTAATGTTTTTTGTTTGTTAGGAGCAAAATTTTGCAACAAAGACAGGGTTTCCATCAGGTCAGGGAGGTCAGAGAGAGCAAAAAGTGGTCAGAGAAGTCAGGGAGATCACTTGTTGTGAGTCAGGGGGAACATTGCTTTTTAGGACATCAAATAAAGTAAAAAGTATTTTACTGAATACAAAAACTGATTTCTTAAAAATTTCGCGCCTGCTGCGCTAATTATATTTTATTTATTTTTTCCAATAATTTTTTTAAATCTAAAAAAAATTAATTTAAACTATTATTATTATTGGTACAGATTGTTTGTTGTACATAAACACGTTTTACCTGCAATTTAAACCAGTGGCGTAGCCAGGATTTCATCTCGGGGGGCGGTCTGGGGGGAAGAATAACTGTCATAGAAGCGGCGCAAAGCGCCGCCTCCTGTGCCGCGTAGCGGCGTCAGCCGCTGCAAAGCATTGGTCTGGTCTGGGGGGTGTCCCATGTCCCTCCAGCCGCCGGAGGCAAAATTTTTTTAAAATTATATACTAAATATAAATTTAAAATATATACTAAATACTAAATTTAAAATATATAAAATATATACTACATATTACTTTTGTTTTTTTACCTAATTAATTTCTACATAATTTTGTGTGATCTTAAAAATTCAGTCAGTGGGGTCCGGGGGGGGGCAGAATGCCCCCGGGAATGAAAATTTTTCATTTCAGGGGGGCGGGAGCCATAGGTGTTTTTGGTCGAGTCGAGTCCGCTAGGGGGGGTCCACCCCCAGGTGGAAGGCCAAAATTTTTTAAGGGGGGTCCAGGGGGGTCCGGACCCCCCTGGCTTTTTAGGGGGGTCGACCCGGGGTGCAAGATTTCAAATTTAGGGGGGGGGTCAGGGGGGTCCAAATTTTTAGCAAAATTTTTTTAACTCAATAGTTTAAGTGTTTTTAGGTCTAATATTGAATTTTATGTATTAAAACAGCCTATTTAGGCCTAAAAAGTGTATTTAAACACTTTTTTTAAACTAAAAACCCGTGTTTTTGACAGTAAATAAAAAATATACTTCCAAATTGGTCGGGAGGGGGGTGGGGGGGGGGTCAGGATTTTGGGGGGTATAGGAGGGGGGGGGGGGTCAAATTTTAGAAATTTTAGGGGAGGGGTGTCTGGCAAGACCCAAATTTTGAGGGAGGGTGTACCCAATATTTCCGCGCTGCCTTAAAATGAGCTTAAAACGCGTAAAAAACGTAAAACAAGCTTATAAATCATACATGGGCAAGTTGGTCCGGAGTGGGGGGGGGTTAAACCCCAAATTAGGGGGGGGGGGGTTAAAATCCGAGAAACGCAAAATACCCATATCGTTTTTTTTTCTGGAGTGCATTTTACCCATATCGTTTTTCGATTTTGAAGGAAAAATAGGTTAAAAACACTAATTTTAGGTCAAAAAGCCCTTTTTATTGCATTTTTGAGCTTTTTATTGCTTAAAACATTCATTTTGACCTCAAAACTTAAGTTTGGAGGCAGTTAGAAGTCATTTTAAAGACATTTTTTTTTCTTCATTTTTCCAAAATTGGGGGGGTTAACTTTTTCTCCCCCCCCCCACTTCTGAGTGGAGGGGGGGTTAAACCCCACTTCTCAGAATTTGGGTGGGGGGTTAACCCACCCCCAACCCCCCCCCCCGTGCCCATGTATGTTATAAATGCTTTAAAACTGTGTAAAATTAAAATAAAACCTTATTGCAACTTATAAATTTTGTTTTTTAATTCTTTTAATAAAAATGTGTTTATATATTCTTAGAATGAGATTAGAAGTCATAGTTTTTTTTAATAATTACGTAATAATAGAATAGTGATTATATTGTCTTGATTATAAAGTCAAATATTGCAAACTTTTTAATCTATAATCTTATATTTAATTAAAAGTTATATAGGTACATACATGGGCGTAGCCAAAGCCAGGGGGGTCTAGACCTTCCTTTTGGGTCGGCAAAGGGAAAAATTTGGAGTTCGACCCCCCTTTTAGGTTGCCACTAGGATAAAAATATGGGGGTCTAGAACAGTGGCGTTGGCGTGCCCAGAATTTTATTTGGGGGGAGGGACGGTCTGGGGGGGTAAATACTAATCCTGAAGGGGGGTCTGGGGGCGAGAGCCCCCCAGTAATGGGGGTCTGGGAGGCGAGAGCCCCCCAGCGGGGTCAAGGGGCAGAGCCAGAGCAGCCAGGCAGAGCCAGCCAGGCAGAGTCAATAAAAGGTTAATAATGTTTAATTAATGTTTTTTGAATAATAAAAGAAAAAGGAAGTATATGACATAAACAAGGTAATAAACACTCCGCACGAAGCGCGGAAAATTTTTTTAACCCTTTTAGAACGCTTAAAAATTTTTCTCTGGGAGGCGAATTTGGGGGGGGTGTCCCCGGGTACCCCGAATTTAAGGGAGGCGGGGGGTGTCACCGAAATCCGAAATTTTGGGGGGGGAGTATACGTATAACCCCCCCAACCCCCCCTGCCCACCTATGGTCAGGCTGGACCGCTCTCGAGCTTGGGGGAGGAGGGAAGGCCCTGAATTTTTTCTAAGAAACGGGTCCAAAATTTTGGCTCTAGGGGGGTGCACCCCTCTGCCCCCCCCCAAACACCTATGGCGGGAGCCCCCCAGAAATGGGGGGTCTGGAAGAAATTTGCCTCCTGGAGAAAAATTTTTAAGCGTTATAAAAGGACTAAAAAAATTTTCCCCGCTTCGCGTGGAGTGTTTATTACCTTGTTTATGTCATATACTTCATTTTTTTATATTATTTAATAAAAATAAGTCTATAAAACAAAGAAAAATTTTCTAACACACAGTTTGATACCTTAAAATTTCCAATTTTCAAAACATTACTACAACTGAAAAATGAGTTCATTGAATTACAGCTAAGCAATGCAAAGTACCGAAAAATGTTTTTTAAATTACTTTTAACCTTTAAATTTCTAATACCACTATATAACAATCTAAGGGGGTGTCCAGCGTGGTCGTATCAAGATTAAAAAACAAAGTACACAAATTTGGAAGTGGAGACCAATTAAAACATTAAGAATGGAGTAGGTCTTGCGTGGTCATACCAAGATTACAAAACAAAGTAATACAAATTTGTAAAAGGAGACTATATAATTAATGGAGCGCTGATCGAAGCGCGAGAAAATTTTTTAAAAATGGTCGTTCTAGACCTCCCAAATTTTTATCTTGCTTGTTTTATTTTATCTTCCCAAATTTTTATCTATCTATCACTCAGACACTCAAACACTCCAGACCAACTTGCCCATGTATGGGTTTAACCCCAAATTTTTCCCTTTGCCGACAAAAAGAGGAGTCTAGACCCCCCCAGTGGCGTGTCCAGGGGGGGGGTCACCGTCCCCCCCCCCTCCGAAATCCGGCAAAGCCGGATTCCCTTACAATTTTTTAATTTTGGAGAAAAATTTTTTCTTTAATATTAATACAGAAACTTTCCTGGTGTCTTCCAAAAGCATATTAATAGTCAAAAAACCAAAATTTTCCCGCTACCGGTACGCGGTAGTTTAAATTGACAATTTATTTTAGTTTTTCAATTTCAAATCGATTATCCCGTTTCCTATTTAAGGCATACATGTTTAATAAAACATTATAAACACTATTATCCACATATTATAAACACTATTATCCTTTTATTAACGTTTAAACACATGTTTTAAATGTATAGGTATAAAAAAACCTTCTAGTGAGGTCAAGGGGCAAATCCCCTTGTGAGGGGGGTTTGGGGGGCAATTTAAGGCGCTAAAATACAATAGAAATTTTAATTCCAGATGATTACTAGTTACAAATTTTGCCCCTCCCAGACCCCCCATATATGGGGGCTGCCGCTCCCCAAACCCCTCTTCAGGGTTAGTATTTACCCCCCCCCCCAGACTGCCCAAAATGAAATCCTGGGCACGCCACTGAGCCCCCCTGGCTACGCCCATGTATGTATATAATCTTTAATTAAATATAAGATTATGGATTAAAAAGTTTGTGATACTTGACTTTATAATCAAGACAATGAAATAATTACTATTCTATTATTACCTATTTATTAAAAAAACTATGATTTCTAATATAATTATAAAGAATATATAAACACATTATTATTAAAAGAATTAAAAAATAAAATTTATAAGTTGCAATAAGATCTTATTTTAATTTTACACAGTTTTTAAAGCATTTATAAGCTTGTTTTACGCTTTTTGACGCGTTTTAAGCCCATTTTAAGGCAGCGCTATTGAATATTTTAAATATTGGGTACACCCCCCCTCAAAATTTGGGTCTTGCCAGACACCCCCACCTAAAATTTGACCCCCCCTTATAACCCTCCAAAATCCGAGAGGCTGCCCACCTTGCTCACCCATGCTGTCCGACCGTTTCAGGGGGGGACGGCCGCCCCCCCCCCCACTCCCCCTGGTTACGTCCCTTGTCTAGGGGGAGGGTGGCCACTCCAGCTTTGGTTACATTTCTTTTTTTAGGGCATATACTTTAAACGTTTGTTTGTATAGAAATCCCAATCTCACCATATAAAATGAGAATTGCTGTGCTGTTCATACCATCTTACATAATATTAGAACTCACTACTACTAATATGGGCCAGTGCAGCATTAGTGGCGTGCCCAGGATTTCATTTCGGGGGGACGGTCTGGGGAAGGTAAATACTAACCCTGAAGCCTAAAGGGCATACATGGACAAGTTGGTCAGAGTGGGGGGGGGGGTTAAACAAACCCCAAATTAGGGGGGGTTAAAATTCAAGAAACGCAAATACCCTTATCGTTTTTTTTCTGGAGTGCATTTTACCCATATCGTTTTTTTGATTTCGAAGAATAGGTAAAAACCGCTAATTTTAGGTCAAAAAGCCCTTTTAATTGCATTTTTGAGCTTTTTATTGCTTAAAACATTCATTTTGACCTCAAAACTTAAGTTTGGAGGCAGTTAGAAGTCATTTTAAAGCCTTTTTTTTTCATTTTTCCAAAATTGGGGGTGGGGTTTAACCTTTTCTCCCTCCCACCACTTCTGAGTGGGGGGTTAAACCCCCCTTCTCAGAATTTGGGGGGTTAACCCCCCCAAACCCTCCCGTGCCCATGTATGCTGAAGGGGGGTCTGGGTGGCGGCAGGCGGCATCTCCCCAGATAAGAGGGGTTTTGGTGGCGAGAGCTCCCCAGCGGGGTCAAAAAGCAGAGCCCCTTGTCAGGGGGTCCAGGGGGCAGAATGCCCCCCGGGGGGGGAAATTTTTAATTTAAGGCGCTAAAATACACTAGAAATTTTAATTCCAGATGATACTTATTACAAATTGAAGGGTTTTTTATACCCATACATTTAAAACATGTGTTTAAAACATTAATAAAAGGATAATAGTGTTTATAGTAGTTTTATTAAACATGTATGCCTTAACTACTGAACGGGATAATTGATTTTAAGTCAAAAACAAAGATAAATTGTCAATTTAAACTACCCGCATAGCGGGGAAATTTTGGTTTTTTGACTATTAATATGCTTTGGGAAGGCATCAGGAAGATTTATGTATTAATATTAAAGAAAAAAATATTTTCTCGCAAAATTTAAAAAACGCAATTTAAAAAACTCAAATCCCCCCTACGAAAAAATCCGGCTTTGCAAATTTCGGGAGGGGGGGGGCGGCCGCCACCCCCCGGGCACGCCACTGTGCAGCATGATATGATATGACTAAGGACAACCTTGCTAAAGGATTTAAGGAAAGGGAATGTTATATATAATAATAAGTGTAACTACTGAAATTTTTTTGGATTTATTGTCTGTCTATCTTGAGCATCTTGATTGAGTGATTGTCCTGATCATCTATTGATTCAAAGTTTGTTTCCGCAATTTTATTCGCTAAACCAATCCAATTTCACCTTTGCATCAGTAGTTACAAAAGCCCTCACACCCTTTCCCTTGCACATCTCCTTGGTCCACCCATAAGATGTACCATTTTTTCTCCATGTAATATACACCCTCTAAATGACAGGATATACCATTTATAGTTTGAATGACAAGTAGAGAAGATATATTTCATGTCAAAAATTGCATTACCTACGTGTGTTGTGTTATGGGGAAAACCACGAGAGCGTTAACCCTGTAGTAGGTACTAAGGGAGCCGTTGGGACTCTTTTACAATACATAATATTCATGGCAACTGTTATTAAGCTAAATATATATATTTTTAGATATTTATATTGATAATTAATTTTTTTTTGATAAAAATTACATGCCAAATCGTTATGTATTCAATACCCAGGCATAGAGGTTTGTGGGGGGGGGGACAGAGGGGTGCACCCCCCCCCCTAGAGCCAAAATTTTGGCACCCCCTCTTGGAAAAATTGAGGGGGGCCCCCCCCCCCCCCAAGCTCGAGAGCGGTCCGACCTACCCCCTGGAAGGCTGTACCCCCCCCCCCCCCCCCCCGACCAATTTGGAAGTATATTTTTTTATTTTACGACACGGAAGTTTTCAACGACTAATACAAAAAGGCAACATATTTTACTTTTGTCACGTTTGCTTAGCGATGAGTCAGAATGATTATTATAACACTAAAACGCGTTTTAAAACTAAAAAAACAAGCTGTTTCCGATCACTACATTACATAAAAATCACATCAGCAAAAACATGTCAAAAAATTCTGACAACCGGGGTTTAACAATAGATCCGTAAGCAGAATGGGAAGGGAAGCGATTGGTTGATAGCATACATAAGCAAGTTGAAAAAACTTCGCCACTGTTTATACAGTGCCTGTCCCAAGCCAGGATAAAGGAAGAGGGTTACAGAGGAACTTGTGGCAGTTTCTCTGTAAATTTTCTACGCGGGATGCCTGCAGCCAGCATTATCTACTCAGATGATGTCGTTGTTAAACGGCTAGGAGAAAAGCGTGACGGAAGTCCCTGCATCGCATCCATTGCTGACAAGTCTGTCGCAGTCATAGGTGAGCTGTGAGCACGGTCGGGGAAGCTAGGGGGGGTGGTTACCCGGGGTAAATCGAATTTTGAATTCTAGGAGGGGGGTCCGGCGGACCCCCCTAGCTTTTCAGGGGGGGGGTCGACCCGGGGTGCGAAATTTTGAAATCTAGAGGGGGGTAAGGTGGGATCCGGTGTCCAAAGCAAAACACAGTTTTAAACCATAATAACTTCTTTTAATAATTGTTCTCCTTTTATAGGATAATACTACATTTTATTGAATAAAAAGCCATATTCATGTATAAAAAGGGTGTAAAAGCATGAATATGTGATGAAAATTCACGTTTTTGAAAAATTTAGTATAAAAAAAGGTACCTAAAATTTTCCCGAGGGGAGGGGAGGGTCAGATTTCAAAATCTACAGGGGGGTCAGGGGGGTAGAAAATTCGGAAATTCGGGTAGGGAGGGGCCCCCTAGATTTTCTTCTAGGGGGGTGGACCCCGCCCCCGCCCCGCCCCCCCCCCTTCTCACCTATGGCTCGCCCTTGCTGACCCCCGGAGCGGCTATCTCCTCCAGGGGGGGGGGCTTAAAATTTCGAGGCCAGGGGGGGGGGTGGACCCCACCCCACCCCGCCCCCCCCCCTCCTCCCCACCTATGGTCGCAGTTTTGCCGCTCCTAATAAAGATCATGGATCAGAAGGTTTAATTGGAACATTTCTAGCAGCCAAAGGAACAGCGAAGAATGGAATTAACTCAAACAAGAACCTGTGCTACAACATCAAACAGAAGAAGAAAAAGCAAGTTGAAGGGATGTTAAAAAACCCTGATTTAGGGGGAAGTTTAAAACCATATCTGTTTTTTAAAGTACATTTCAGGGATGTACCGAGAGTTTCATTTGGAAGGGGGGCGGATTTCAGTACAAAAAAATTCGGTTGGGGAGGGGGCGAAGCCTCTCTCCCTAATTTTTGCAAAGGTTAAAAAATTAGGGATAAAAATAAACGTACAGAGATAAACCTGCATAAATAATACACTGGTTTAATACACTGGTTTTGGCCAAACAACCTGTTACCTAATGTTTAGAGCGGTAAAGACAAGTTTTCTTAGTAAAAATTATATTAGCAGACATTTGCAGAGCCTCTATTTCAAACAAAATGGATTTAAAAAACTTTTTGGGGAATCTCTTGGAAGTCTTTCCCCATACTGCAAACCAAAGTAGATGAGCAGCATCTTCATGTTTTTAAAGGTACCTATATGCAGAATGTTACCGAGCCATTGCTTTAGTCGGCTGAAAATTTTGAGGGGGGAGGTGAGAAAGGTATGGTATACACAAATCAACCAAATATGATCGTCTTGTTTTGCTTGATGTGTAGCAGTAATTATTGTTTGAAGCAAATTTATTGGCTTTATTGAATAACATTAGACAAGATAAACAGTGAGAAATATGAAAATCATGGAAATAGACCGCCGAGCCAAACGAAGTGGAAATTTGGGGGTGAATTCTAGTACCCAAAATATTTTATAGTTTGGCGCCAAGCCATTAGCGAGGCGCTAGAAAATTATGAATTTTTCAGCCTCTGAAAAAACTCCAAAATTGTACTATCTGGCTATTATTTTTGGGGGGGGGGGGGGCGGCTTTCCCTTTCCCGAATCACGTCACTAGTGCATTTTATCATTGTTTTTCGATTTTGAAGAAAAAATGCTTAAAAAATGCTATATGTTAGATCTTTCAACAGCATTTTTTTACTTATTATTACTTCTATCCTATAACTTAAGTTTAAAGCTAGTTATATAGAAGTCATTTTAAAGAAAATTTTTCTCCATTTTTCAAAAAAAAAATTTTCTCTCCATTTTTTCCTTCTGTTATATTCTTGCTAAACAAACTACATGTACTTACCCTAATCTTATTTTAAATAAAAGTATCAAATATGAAACATTTTTGTGAAGTTAAAACAAACACAGTTCAAGAATTTTTTTTATTTATTTTTGTATAGTTTTTCGGGTGCTTTAAAAAAAAACATTAAAAATTGTTGACAATTTTTTTCCAAAAAAAAAAACCTATAAAAATATGTTGATCACCATGTTATCCCCACTGGGTAAAAGAGTGAGTGTTAATAGGTAAAAAAAAAGAAAAAAAAAGATAAAAATTTTACGCATATAGCTTTTTGGGCAAAAATACCGATATTCCAATCAAAGAGTGAACTCATTTTAGAAAAAAAAAATTCAAATTTTTAAAAATTCCTATTTTTTTTAAATTGGGGTTGTTACTAACTAAATAAAAACCATTTTTGGGGCCATTTTTGGTGTGATTTTTACCAAATGGATGGAGGTGTCTTTTTTGAAAAATTGGGTGTTTTTTGTTTACTTCCCTATTATAATATAGTCAGTTAACCTTGTCAATGCTAAAAATAATTTTTAAAAAACAAACGCAGTTTTTTGTTACATAATCAAAGTACACATCGACTTGCGTATATTCCTTGAGGATTTCG